>JASDQU010100536.1:167372-181638 GCA_032191745.1 Picea mariana
ATGGGCTTGTAATTTCACAAAAAATACCTCCACCTATGAACATACTCCTTCCTAAAAATCCTCCCAAAACCGACAAGGTGGATTTGAATTTTGACTTTGAAGGTGCATTAAAAAAAATGCACGTAACCATTCCACTAAGGGAAGTCATCAAGGTCCCATATGTAAAGGAAAGGTTTGAATGTTTTTTCAAAGTATCAGATGAGCCAATGGACCCTCCTATCATGTTACAACAAAATCATTTTAGGGTTCAATATGATGGACACCCGCCTTTCTTCATGACATTATTGGTTGATAAAAAATGCCTTAACAATTGTATGCTTGATTCATGGGCATGTGCTAACATGATGTCATTGAAGGTCATGGAGAAATTAGGCTTGAAGGCCACACAAACTTACAAGAATGTGTGTGGTTTTGAATCCAGGGCCATACCCACTCATGGGGTAGTTGAAAACGTTGAAGTAAGCCTTGGAAGATATCCTGAGAGACTTATCCACATGGGTATTGTGGTTGTGGATGTCCCAGATGTATGGGAATTTTGTTGTCCAGGAATTTTGCTGCAATGTTGGGAGGCACCTTAGAAATGGATATAACTTACATTAATGTGCCTATGAATGACATGACAATAAGCAGCCTTCCAAATTTTCCAATGGCCAAGGTCCATGTGCAGGAAATTGATGATGATGTTGAGACTAGCCAGATACATGAGCCAATCAAGGAAATCCTTCCTGTATTTTCACATGAGGATTTACCTTTCGCTTCAGAGGAATAATTTGATAAAATACAATGGACAAAGAAGGAAGAATACCAACAACTCCTAGACAAATACAAGGACAAATAAATTGGGACTATCAAGCTATTAAATAAAGGAGATGACAACATATTGAACAGGCCGACCCAACAAGAAGTCTTCACAACAAAATCCCACCCTTCTCCCTCAAAAAAATATACTAGAGTTGTACAAGAAAGAACCAAATTCAAAACAAAGGATTACCAAGAGGGAGATACAGTCTAGATGTGGGATACAAAAAGGGGAGATCCTAGTAATGTTAAAGGGAATGCACAGTTTTGGATTGGACCTTTCAGAGTCATAATGAAGTCAGTCAATGATGCCTACTATCTATCCATGTTGGAGGGAAGAAGACGTCCATTATCGGTCAGTGGAAACCTCCTCAAACCCCATCAAGGGGAAAATAATTGAATTCACAGTTAATTACATGTAAGTAGGTAGGCATTTGCATTCATTGTATATACCATCTGCATATCATGCTAGAGTAGTGTAGTTGTAATTTCATTTCCATTTGTATATATGATTGCTTACTTTTATTTCATTGTATCATATATGAGCCAGGGGTGATATCACCACCCCAAAAGATCACTAATCGTTTTTGTTGAGATCTAGCAGATCACAAGTCATGCCAAAGATGTTGAGGTTCTCATGCACTTGATTGTGAGTACATGTCCACGAGTTGGAGCCAGATGTTATCCTCTATCCTAGGGATAACTAAGGAGATTATGTCTCGAGGCCCACAGGTCCTAGACATGGAGTACCAAGAGCCATATGATTTGAGATTGGCCCTGGAGGGCCCATATTTTATTCACTGCATCCCATCTATCATCAAAAACAACATCCATCCCATCGGCTTGATTCTGAAGTAGCAGTGGGTCTTTCTCCATGAGGTAATGAGTCCGGGTATCATGGTATGCGTCACTCTGATTTTTGAAGCATTTGAATATGTGCACTGAACTCTCTTTTGTTTAATGACATTTGTTTGGAAATGATTCTCTTTAACTTGTCCATACCTAGGGGGGATGATAGAGTGCCCTAGTAAGTTGGTTCCCTTAGGGATGAGTTATCACTGGGTGGGTCTATGAAATTTCATCGTCCATTCCTTCCATACTTACCACTTTTCATCATTGTCCCTCTCATCTTTCCCCTACCTTGGTTAAGGAATTGTGTTTTCCAAGCTATTAAGGGTTGTACCTTACCTTGTGGGAAGAAGGGGCTAAAGGCCCAAAGGGTAAAAGTAGCCGGAAAAAGTTAAAATCCAAAATGAAACCTTGAGATGCTTTGCCCAGGGATTCCTGAGAAAGCAATAAATGGCTTCTCAGCAAGAAAAGGAGACCCACAAAATAAAATAAAACTCAAGATCTAGTTGGTGGATAGGAGGTCTCATCATGAGCCGACCTATTAGGTCCATGGGCATGTAGTGGTATGACACTGCCATCCATCTTCTCACCAAACCAAGGTAGTGGCTCTTAGTGACATAGCTAAGAGAGGGGGTTTCATCACAAGCTAACCTTCTCATTTCCGTGAAGTGCTTGTGGCTAACGCTGTCACCACTGGTCACCACGCTAGGACAGTGTCCTCCAACTATTCTCTTGAAAATAAAAATCAATAAGAAAAAGAATAAAAGGCATTGAATGGGCTAGGAAACAATGGCATCCATGACAAGGTGCAACTCACCCTCTACAAAGGCACCCACAGGTAAGACCTACATTTCCCTGTTATCACTACACCCCTTGTCCAAACATTCCCTACACCATCTCATACATATACATGACCTAGATTGGTCTTCCCCTGGGAAACACCCCAAACTTGAGGAGGATTAGCCCAATAGGACATTTTGAGACCCTCTCCAAACCTGGCTTGTAAGATGCATAGCATCTTTGATCATTTGTCTGGGTAAAAGGGGGTTTGATGCACATGTTTGGATAGTTCGATTATTAGACGTGATTAACATTGCTATGATCCCTCTGACTTATGAGCCCATGGAGGGCGTACTTGTTTTTTCTACAAGACCATGCCCGATGGACATGTACATATGGGGAGATGATTAGTTCAGACCTCCATGGGGCTAAAATACTGCTAGATGGATGATGTGACCCCAACCAAGGGCAAAGAGACACCAGAGGCTTACATCGGAGAAAAGGAAGGATGTTACACCAGAGACAATTTGGCAGGAATGGACCTAGGGGGATATTTCTCTCCCCCTTGAATGTTAGCCTTGGAGGCCCATGACATCACCCTTGTGACCCTAGACATCACTCAACATCAGATGGACATGATGGAGGTAGTTGTGTGCCAAGTGGCACATGTCGAATCATCCAGAGGCCTTGAAAGGCCTAATGTTTTTCTCATGGAGCCTGATGTCCCACCTATGATTCCCAACGTCACCCTAGGAGGGAATGATGTCACCTCTACTACACTTTTTAGGGTCTAATTCTTTAAATTTATGTTAAAAATGGATTTTTGATGTAATTTGGCCATGCCGGCCTTTTCTGACCTAAATTGTAATTAAAGGTCATTATCATTGTATAAATAAGAGATAAATCTCTTGTATTTTTCATCATCTTTCACTCACACAAGTGTGAGGTCTGAAATTCGTCCCTCCTTAAGGGTATTTGGCTGAAATTAAGTGGTGCACAACTTCTTGGAGAGTCTATTCTTGGTGTGTTTTGGAATTTTCATGGTGGAAAGTCCTCAACTAAGGTTTTTTGTGCTAGATTAGTCTTGATTAAGTAAGTAAATCTGCATTGCTTCATTTATTTTTGAATGGTTATGGTAAATTTGCTTGTTCATTTCTAAGATTATGAAATTGCTAGTTTGAAACCCTATGGGAGAAGCATATGTTATTATCCTTTTCCTTATAATTTTCCACCTACTTGATTTTTCTAGAAAACATCTCCTTTGAAGAATACACTAGAGCCCTACCTTTGTAGCACTCTAGTAGCATTGTTTCATTAGCTTCATATATTTTATTTCAAGCTTGATCTAAGGAAGAAGGAAATCGCTAGGGCCTAAGGTTACTTACTTCCTAGCAATTTTTCCTTCTAGGGTTAGATATTGAGGCCTTAGGTTACTGACACCTCAATCATCTCACCCATCCCTTTAGATTACCTATTATCATTTGTGTTTTCCTCTAAGAATTTCCGCTGCAAAATTTGACTCCATTATCCTAAAAGGCAATAGTCCACTCCTTGCAAATGATTGATTGACCAAACAACTCTTAAACCATCTTCCCTAAGACTTTTACTAACCCTAACTAACTCTAAATTAGACTAACTCACTAACTAATTTTCTGTTGTTGCAAAATGTTGCTACAACCATCTATAACAACAACAAATTCATCCTAAAAGCAAGATTAAAAGATTATTATACATTGCCATTATTGAATCCGACAACTATTATCATTCTGTCAATTTTAGTCTATTATTTCTTGTCATTCTTGAAGCATTATTGAGGCATAATTGTGTAGTTGTTGCTAAATATTCATCGCTGTTATAAATATTTATATTGCTTAATTTTTATATAAGCTTGTTTATCTTCCAAAATTTTATGGTTTTATGAAGCTTTGACATCATATGGTACTTGCAAACAACATTTCTTTTCTACTTATTGTCTTGTTATGGGCAGGTACACTTAAATTATATTTTGCTTCATCTCAATAAAACCTTGGAACTTTTGATCAGAGTGACCTGTGAGAGGGGTGGGAATTTCTTGTAACTTTTACCTTAGCCTTCTCAAACCCCCAGGTCATTGGGGACGTCTCCCTTGGGGTAATAATCCTAAATAGAAAGAGGTATCCTATTAAGTTCACAGTGATAGGTCATCCTCCTTGCCAAGCCAATTTAGTACCCACTTGCCTTTGGATTTTGGGCAAGTACAAATTTCGCAATAACAATCCAAAACTATTGCAAGTGCCAACATGAAAAAGAACTGTAATGAAAACATGCCAGACAATTGGTAACAATTACCTGCACAAGAATTGGAAACAGACGAAATGTCCACTGTGCCAGGAAAAAAAATTGTACAAAGCACAAAAGACATAGCTATGCAAGATGCCAACAAATTGTCCAAGCAAAAGTTTCCGCATATAAGAAACAATGAATTGCACATTGCAATATTGAACATATGCTACACATGAATCCTCTTCTTAGATTCATTGAATTGTTTCATATGCCCTTGCAAAATATTTATTTTACGCAGTCCACCTCTCGCTCTCATTTTTGTTACTCATCCATTGAATTGGGAAATAAGGCAATATATTATTTATTTCTTTTCCTCGACAACAAAGATATACATGTATTGCAATGATACCAACATGAACTAGGACCCTATTTCTTGTAACAATTGCATCAAATTCCTGACAAGAAGACATATCTTTTGAAAAAATGCAGCTATCTGCATCTCCAAATGTAAATGAAAATGTGAAAGACATAACTGCATTGAGTTCCCACACATGTTCATCGCAAAATTATTGCAAGAGTTGACGTGAAAAAGGACTGCAATGAAGAGATGCAACATAATTGATATCAATTATCCGTAGATGAATTGAAAATAGACCGAAAGTTCAGTGTGAAAGGAAAAAACATGAACATAGCACAGATGAAACAACTATGCTTGATGTAGAAAAATTGTGAAAGCAAACGTCTTTGCACATAAGCAACAATGCATTCCACATCACAATATCTCTCAAAAAAATTCAATTATCTGCATCTTCAAATGAAAATGGAATTCAAAGACAACTAACAACACATACAATTTTGCATATGTTGAACCCCAAGGGATTTAAACAAAACACTAGAGCTAATTCCAATAAAACACAACACCTGCACTATGGATGAAGCATATGCTATTAGAAAAGAAGCAAACACAATAATTACATCTATCCAAGAAGCATAGGTGAATATCCATATCTTTAGACACAAAATAAGAATTGGTATAAATTATCCGCATAGGAATTGAAAATAGACTGAATCTTCATTGTGTCAGGCTAAAAACTTGTACAAATTGTCAAAGACAACGCTTACACACATAAGCAAAAACACATTTCACATCACAATATCTTTCCAGAAATGCAACTATCTGCATATGATGAACAACAACATGGTTTGATAAGAGATCAAATCTTCATTGTCCCAGGCTAAAATCCTGTACAAAGCACGAAAGATACAACTGCACGGGATGCGAACAAATTGTCAAAGCAAATGCTTCCGCACATAAACAACAATGCCTTGCACATCACAATATATTTCCAAAAATGCAACTATCCTCATATGATGAACAACAATATGGTTTAATAAAACACCAGAAAAAAACTACGATAAAACACAACACTTGCACTATGCATGATGATTCTGATTATTTTGGGAACGATACAAAGGAAAAAATATAACAGAGATATAACAAAGAAATACATAGAGATATGGCAAGAAACACAATAATACAGTAAATCTAAGATTCTACGAATGACTGTCTGAAATACAAAAGACTGTAAATTGCAAGAGCACACAAGCTAGCTAGAATGGTGGTAACTTATCTATGAGAAGAGATGTGTCAGATACTCTCATTCGCAAGAAGATGATTACAATGAGGCTCGAAAGGCCTTTTTAACACAAATCATAAATGAAAAAAACCTAAACATCCAAAACCATAACCCTAGGAGATGAAGCACCAAAAGGTTTGTGGGCCCCGATGGGGGTAGCTGATACGTCAACTTCCCAAGGGTGTAACTTTTGCATACGATCTCCGTTTGGGGCATTCGATACCTCGTCGGAAAAGTCTATTTGAGAAGTAAAAATTCCAGAAAGGGTCATCGTATTACGATAAACACTCTTGGCCCCCGAAAATTAAAAAAGAAACATTTTTAGGGCCTCAAAACAATACTAGAAGTTTGGGACCCAAAAAATTGTAAACAATTGCCAAAATGGAAAACTGTTCTTTGAGCCAATGGAATAGGTGGGTGGCCACCGATATTCATTTGGATCATTCCTCCCTCCTTATAAAGCAATTTTCCCCATTGCGTCAAGTGCCTCCATTATATGGGGAAACTTCTGTTGAATCTGATTCCTGGTGAGCCACTTTCCCTGATGAAGAACTTGCCTTGCTTTGACGACCCGATAGAATTGGATGGTCTGTTGGCAAGTGTCCTTTGTATTGGTTTCCATGATCTGATCAACTATCGCCTGTTCAATGCAGTCAATATTGAGTTATGTAGGGACGAACTGCTCGACTGAATGTGAAGTTTCTAGGAGAGGTGGAAAATATGGTCGGAGCAGTTCCACATTAAATACCGGGTGAAATCTAAGGAAAGGAGGAATACTTGATTCAAAATCATTCTCACTCATAACCTTGGTGATGGTATAAGGATTGTATCGTAGTGGGAGTAGCTTCTGATGGGGTCCTGTGAGGTTCTCTTTATGAAAATGCAACCATACCTAATCTCCCAACTAAATTTTGTGTAGTACCTGATGCCGATTAGGGTGTTGCTTGTACTTGGCATTGGATTTCTGCACAATATCATGAACTTGTTGGATGTAATGGATGCACTCAAAAAATTTGGCTGCCCAATTACCCTCGGTTTGAGCATGGGAGGACTCTTCCTATGCATATACAATGGGAAGAGCTACATCAATGGGGGCTAATGGTTGGAACCCCAAGCACACCTGAAAAGGGTTGTGGCCAATAGAGCTATGGAGGGCTCTATTGTAACTATGTTGAACATAAGGAAGGATTTCATCCCATGTGAATGGATGTTTGGAATTATACATCCTCAGGATATGAACAATCATCCTATTAACTACATTTGTTTGTCCATCAGTCTATGGGTGGAAGGAAGTCGATTTGGTCAGCTTGGTGTCCATCATCGACCATAGGCCAGACCAAAAAGTGCCTAGGAATATACTATCTTGATCATAGATAATAGTTTGTGGGATCCAAAAATGAACCCAAACATGTGTGAAGAAGCATTTGATGGTGGCCTCAGCTGTGATGCTCTTCTTGGAGGGTGCTCAAATTTCCATATTAGAGAATCCATCAACGACCACAAAGACACAATCATTCCCATGCTTTCTTGAAGGCAGACTGGTCATGTAGTCCATGGATATGGACTCCCAAGGCCTATCCATAGTAGGCAGAGGGGTGTATACCCCTTGTTTCTTGATGGCGGGATTGAAAATGGCACAAGCAATGCACAATATGATGTACTTGCGAACATCTTGTCGAAGCTTCGACTAATACAAATGATTTTGCAGTACTCCCACTATATTTTCTACACCAAAATGTCCCACTTCCTAGCTATAATGAGCTTCTCAGATCATCTTTTCATGCTCGCTTGAAGGAACACTATATAGATGACTCAAATGGCATAACAATCCATCTTGGAGATGAAAGTCACGATTTTTTTTTCCAGCACTCAATGTATGATAGGTAGTAGCAAAGTTAGAGTCATTATTGTATAATTATGTCCATTTAGATGTCTCATGGCCACAACAGTTAAGAAATATGGTTAGCGCTACCACTAAGGGTCGACTAAGAAAATATATGACATGGTTGGTGCTACCCTTATTGTTCTTGATATTCAAGTGGGATTGCTGCAGGAACATGGACTGCTTCTGATGGTTGTCACTCTGTAACTTTCCTTGTGTCTACATGAATTGCTGATGCCTGTGATTAGTGTGGATGATCGTTTCCTTTCCTAGAATGTAATGCTTCCACTATCGACATGCCTGCACAATGGAGTACATATCTTTGTCGTATGTGGGGTATATTCGAACAACATCAGATAGATTTCACTATGATAGGCTACCAGATGTCCATGCTGAGTGAGGACTGCACCGATAGCATAATTTGAAGCATATGTCTCAATCTCAAATGGTTGTTGCAGGTTTGACAGAATGAGGAACGGTGTTGAGTAGAGGTGAGATTTCAAATCCTTGAATGATTTTTGTTGGGGGATGGACCACACAAACTTGTCCTTTGCTCCACCCTTGGTCACCTGGCTTAGGGCCCAAGCGATATGAGATAACCCCAACATAAACCACTGGTAGAAGTTGGTGAGGCCCAAAATCCATGGAGCTCGGTCATTGTCTTTAGGTCCGACCAATTGCAAATGACTTGGATCTTGGTTGGACCCACATGTACACCCTGCTCATCCAATATGTATCCCAAATATTGTATTCTCTACATGCCAAAGGAACACTTCTCCAAATTGGCATATAACTTGTGCTGTCCCAGGGTGCCCAATACCTGTTGAATATGCTCCAAATGTTCCTCCCAAGTTTTTATAAATATGAGGAAGTCATCCAAATATACAACCACAAAGGAGTTTGTAAATGGTCATAATATATCATCCATCATCCAGATGAATGTGGCCAGGGCATTAGTCAAACCGAAAGGCATGACAAACCACTCAAAGAGGCATTCTTTAGACTTGAAGGCTGTCTTCCACACATTAGTTTTCTCAATTGACATCTGGTGGTATCCTGACTTCATATCAATCTTACTGAAAAACTTGGCTCCCTTGAGCTGATCGAGAAGATAATCAATCCAACGAATTGGGTACCGGTTCTTGACTATGTTCTTGTTCAGGGATATGTAATCAATACAACGTCATCATATCTGGTCCTTCTTCTGTACCAGAACAATTGGGATCCCTCAAGGTGAGGAGATTGGTCTGATGTGGCCCTTCAAAATTAGCTCTTAGATCTAGCGTTTGATTTTTTCATTCTCCATAATAGAATGCCTCGATACAGGGTCGTTAGGTAGAGGAGCACTGAGTGTTATATCAATTGATTTCTTTACCTGACTGTGCATAGGAACCCCAATAACTGAGGCAAATATGTCTTTGGACTCCTCTACTATTCCATCCATATGTTTCTTTTAGACACCCGTGCATAGGTTTTGGTAGTTGTAGTGACCTTCCGTTCACCTTACGATTGAACCATACAAAGGAAAAATATCCCGATGTGAGAGACCACCTTTCTGCATTGTTTCGATGAGATCAAAGGGACCTCAATATTTGGGATTGCCTTCAGTACCCTGTAGAGTTGACCTCCCAAAGTAATAATGACACTACGAGGCATAGATTCATAAACAACATGACACTTCCACATGAATGGTTTTCCTAAAAAAACATAACAAAATTCAATGGGGGAAACATCACACAATACCTCATCTTTGAAGGGTTTGATGCCGTAGTGTAGTTGACATTGATGGATGACGTGGATGTCCCATCCCTGGTTAAGCCAACCAATGGTTTATGGATGAGGATGCAATATCATTATCAGGTTCAAACTATTGACAACCTTTGCTGAGATCAGGTTCAAACTATTGACAACCTTTGCTGAGATCAGGTTCTTCTAGCTACCACTGTCAACAATGAAACAGAGTGGGGTTCCCTTCACCCACATCATGAGTGGAAAGGCGCTCTCCTTCTTCAAGATCCTCCGGTTCCTCTAACTGGACTTTGGTGGTAGCGATGGTGGCACTAGGTTATGCATAAAAAAATCATCTTCCCTTTTCTAGTTCTAAATCAGAGTCTGAGTCAACATCTGACCTTGGGGATTTGGTCTAAGAAAACAACGATTGTTTTGAGTGAAATTCATCAGTATTGTGCCAAGGGATTTTGTGGAACTCACACCATTTTTCAATGTCCTTCTTAGACTTCCCATTACCCTTCTTTACTGGTGGCTTGGGATGGTTATCCTGGGGTTGACCATCCTTGCTCTGTCCTATGGCCTGGGAGTTAGGGCCACCCTTACCATACTTTTGATGTTGCGGATTTGCAAACTCGAAATCCAACTTGTTCTGCTACTTGAATTTCTGCTCGATTTTGACAACATATCGATAAGTGGCTCCCAATGATAAGATTTCCATAAACTCCATTTTGGTTTGGATGTAACTGTGCAGATCCCCATCGTATTTTAGGACTACATGCTGCTCAGAGTGTTTGATACCCAACTTGGTGTGCAAGGTATGGAAAGTTTTTGTGAACTTCGACACTGTTTTGCCTCTCTCTTGGAGCAGTGTGGTTCATCTCGTGTACTGGTCATCATAACTTCCAACGAGGTAATATTGTTCCTTGAGGGCATAAACAAAAGCCGCCCAAGTGGGTCCTGGCCCAAAAATTAAAGACTCATCCTTGGAATGTATCTCACAGTAAGTCTCCCACCAATATCTGACATGGGGAAGGGCCTTAAGGAGAGAAAAGATGATATTTTCACTGTTGGAAAAATTGTGGACAAAGAAATAACCCTCTGGTAGATTTAACCATTTTGACAAAGCTTCAACATCTATCCAGGATTAAAATAAAGGAATATCAAATTTAACTTGTACCTTGAAGGGCGTCACACCTCCAAAGTGACTATGAGGGTGGGGGGGGAGACATTAATAAGGGAAATATATTAATATATATTCTCTATTAATGTCCCCCCCCACCTTGGTGACTCTTTTGTTGTCGACAACCATCGAAGGATCTGGGTGAAATTATCTATCATCTCGTTCCTCTGTCGCGTGAGGGATTTCTCGAGCAACCGTTTGAAATGATCTCTTGTCCCTTCATCCCTATTTTCTTCTGCAATCGAAGGTTTCTTGGGCTTGCGAGAGAGGTTTTCCTCAAGAGAAACAAGCTCGAGACCCAACTCTCTATACCCCGATCTCGTCAGGGACATGCACTAAGAACGAAAAGGAGAAGACCGCTATGTTACCACTAATCTGGATTATTTGGAAATGATACAAAGGAATAAATATAACAGATACATAGTAAATAAACACATGGAGATATGGCAAGGAACATAATAATACAGTAAATCTCAGATTCTATTAATGACTATTTGAAATATAAAAGACTGTAAAATGCAAAAGCACGCAAGCTAGCTAGAATGGTTGTAGCTTGTCTTTGAGAAGAGATTACAATGAGGCTTGATAGTTTTTTTTAAAACAAAGAATAAATGAGAAAACACTAAACATCCAAAACCCTAACTCTGGGAGATGAAGCGCCAAAAGGTTTGTGGGCCCCGATGGGGGTAGTTGATACGTCAACTTCCTAAGGGTGTAACTTTTGCATACGACCTCTGTTTGGGGCATTCGATACCTTGTCAGAAAGGTGTGTTCGACAAGTAAAATTTTTTCTAGAGATTAAGGTTTTTCATTACGAACCCATGCCCCCCCAAAAGTCTAAAAAAACATCGTTTAGGGCCTCAAAATGGCCCCAGAAGTTTGGGACCCGAAAAACTGTAAAAAATTCCCAAAATGGAAAACTGTTGTTTGAGCCAGTGGAATAGGTGGGTGGACACCGATATCCATCTAGATCACATGTAGCATTAGAAAACACACATACAAACTAATTTCTTCTGTCCAACAAACATAACTGAATATCCATATCTGCAGACGCAAAATAAGAACTAGTTTATAATCTTCCTTGCCATATATCACACAATGCACATGATTTATTACGTCAGAAAAGAAGAACACAAATTAATTGCATCTATTCAACAAACATAGACTTATATCCATATCTGCAGAACGAAAACAAGAATTTGTATAAATTATTTGCACATGAATTGAAAACAGACCAAATGTTCACTGTCCTAGGCAAAAACCCTGTACAAATCACGAAAGATACAACTATGTGGGATGCAAACAAATTGTCAAATCAAACACTTTCGCACATAAGAAAGAACACATTGCACATCTCAATATCTTTCAAAAAATGCAACCATCTACATATGATATATAGAGACAAGCTTTAATAAAACACCTGAACAAACTCCAACAAGACACAACACTTGCACCACGCGTGAAGCATATACTATAAAACAACAAGCACACCAAATTATTGCCTCTATCAAACAAACATAACTGAATATTGATATCTACAGACACAAAAGAAGAATCAATTTCTAATCCATATAGCACACAATGCACATTATTTCTTAACTGAATATCCATATCTACAGACACAAAATAAGAATCAATTTCTAATATTCCTTTCCATATAACACATAATGCACAAGATTTCTCACCCCCTTACATAGTATTACACAATACCAACACCACAACTCCTGCAACTCACAATACACATCACTTCAAATTTGATAACACCTTCATCTTTCTGAACACCTTTTTTTCTTGTTAACCTTTAATTGTCTTCGATGTACACACTTTTTGTAATAAACCCTGATCTGCTTAAATCATCTCTGCAAAAAAAACCAAACAATAATCAACCATTTTAACCAACAATAGATCAAAAATAAGTGCACTAGGCATGAGGGTTTTTCTTGCACACCTTTCACTGTTTTTGGCCTACACAGTTTCTGCCAGTAAGAAAATAGAGTAAACAATACTATGCATGCAACCAAACTGGGTCAAGGCAAGATAGTAGATGCACATGATTTATTACCCTCTGACATAAATTTGTAGAAACCCAAATCCATGTCTAGTAAGTCGCTAGTTGTGGCACTTGTAACTTCCGAATAACCTCGTCTTTTTGGCTCGTAGCACACTATATCATGTTAAAATGAAAATAACTCAACATTTACTTTCAACAAACAAACTCAATTAAAAATCCTTGCAATCCATAAAATCCCTCACATAAAATCATGTCATACAATACATAGAAATCTATTTATATTTATTAAAATTTGTCTATACGTTGTATAATAATAAATACATTTTCATATTCTCCATTCAAAAACTAGCACATGTAGATTTTTTGAGATACTTGCACAAAATATCTAGCTAACAATCAAACGTACACAACTTGCAAATGGTGTGAAGATAAGACAAAAAATGGAGTAAAGAATGAAATAATTTCTATTAACCAAATTCCACACACAAAAGGTGAATACTTTACAATAGATATAGGCTACATGAGTAACTAATGCGCCATATTAGTGATCTAGAGAGATCTAGACACTCACTGACAGAAATTGAAGTAATCTACCACCTAGTCCTAGTTAATTGATCCATGCAATCATCAGTTTACTAAGTCACACATGTGGAAGTGAAAGAAACACATGCAAATGCTGGTGATAAAACCGAGTTTTCCATGCATGAATGACTTCCATTAGTCTAACTGAGTGTATCTGACTCTGAACTGAAGAATAACATCCTATTTTGTATGAGAATATTTTCTAGAGAGAATATTCTCATCTAAGGAAGCATCTCAACATTGGACGATCAAACTTAGTAAAATAATTCTAGGTGAGTGTGTTTTAGGCTCCAATCTACTGATGTAAATTAGAGTGCAAATGATTGTCAATCCGGTGTTTGTAAGACTTAGAGGCACGTCCAAAGTATATGGATTTAGAGATAGTTTTTATCTTTAATGGAGATGAGCCAAAAACCTATTCTAAGGCTGAATATGAAAGAGATGCTAAGCTTCTATTCAGAAGTCATATTCATAGATCTCATAACAGTAATCAACACTTGTTCTTCTAAAGAGTAAAAACAATAAGCATTCAGAAGATGTTCGAACTAGTTTTA
>JASDQU010100536.1:181658-191852 GCA_032191745.1 Picea mariana
TTAAGAGATTTTAGAAGGTAAATAATAAAGGGAAGTGACGAGTGTACTATAATTCAAAGTGAATACAAAATAAATTATTTAAATAATAAATTTAATGGAGAAATTAGAAGCGGGTTAACCCTAAAATAAGGAAAGTGGGCAAAGTGACCTAGAAGATGTTTTTAAGGAAGCTACTTGGAGAGTATAAATAAGAGGCAATTATCTCTCATTTAAGGCACACTTGAGAATATTGAATACCTATAGGTGTCTGAGGTAACCAAAGGATATCTAAGCTGAATTTCTGAGGGAAGGTGAAGAAAAGAAGGCCAAAATTCAAGGAAGGATAAATTCTTTTGATGATGCTTTCTAAGGTATGTTATTTACAGGTCATCTCACCATTTTCGCAATAAATTTTTTTATAGAATGATTCAGACTGTAAAATTGCTATTCCATTGATGAAACATATCCAAGTATCTGTGGTAAAAAACTCAGCTTGTGGGTCGGTGTATTTTTGGAGTTACACTCCGTGGAAAATAGGGTTTGTGGATAGTCCTGAAACTAGTCAAAAACATGTGTTTCGGGTTAAAAAGTCATAACTTCTTCATAACAGATCCAAATTTAGTAAGACTAAATGTGTTGGTTATAGTACATTCTTTAGTATTCTGTATAATAGTTTCAAATTGATTCAACAAATATTCCATGCGGGGCACTCTCTACAAGGTCGCTCTCTAGAATAAGCCAGAATTCAACAAGGTATGCCATTTTTGTTATAACTACTTTTATGAGAGGTTCCAAGTAGTGAAACCTGGAGAAATTACATAGAACACATTGAATAACATTGTATATTAGTTTCAGATCTTTATTTATTACAGGTACAAAGTTATGATTATTTCAAGTTAGGGTTGTTGACTAATCCAAAACTAGTCATGTGAGACTAAAGAAAAGTTTGATGTAAATGCTAGTCTCTTGTTGTTTAAAGTTAAGGAAGGTTTGTAGGTATGTGATCATATAAACCAAGTTTATTACAGATTTATAAATCATATTTGGATGATGAAATTGATGAGGGATTTTGGTTGAGGTACAAGTTGGGTACATGGATGAGACAAGTAGTTGATGAGTTGGCACATACACGAGGTGTATAGTTGATGATGTTGGTACATATTGATGTGTCATAGTTGATGAGTAGTTGGCACATGATTGGTACATACTTGGTACATGGTTGGTTTCACTTGTTTATGGTACATGTTGATTACAGATTGTTTGGTACAGGTTGGTGCATGGTTAATGCACTTGTTTATAGTACAGGTTGGTGCATGGTTGATGCACTTGTTTATGGTACAGGTTGGTGCATGGTTGATGCACTTGTTTATGGTATAGGTTGATTACAGGTTGAGGTACAGGTTGATTCATGGTTGATGCATGGTTCAGGTTATTGGTACAGGTTTACAACAATATATCTCACAATGATAGTGTGACAATGGTTCCATCATTCTACTTATACGTTAGGGCAGTTGGACGGGGCAATGATAGGTGGTTGTAGCCACCTTCCAGTTGTAGCCGAAGAACATAGGGAGTTGTAGCCTCCTTATGGTTGTAGCTAGAGAATTTGGGAGTTGGAGCTTCCCTCAGGTTGTAGCCTGAGAAACTAGGGGGTTGGAGCCTCCTTCCAGTTGCAGCTGGAAAAAAAAGGAAGTTGGTGCTTCCAATGAATGTAATTCTTCAAGACATATAAGAAAAATCATTCTGTGGTTTTTTCCCGCTTTGGGTTTCCATGTAAAAAATTGGTGTACTTTGTATGTATATGATTGTTCATTTGTTCATTGCTTATTTACTTTGTAGTTATTGGATGATAATGCTACATTGATATAACACTTGGATTATATGGTTAAAAATGATTAAATTGCTCTATTACCGATTCACCCCCCCTCTCAGTAATCCAACATAATAGTTGAAAATAGAACAAGTATTTTCTATGCCCGCAATGTACCTACCCCCAATGCCAACACACACAACCAATACGTATGCATACTCCAAAAACATGGGCGTAGAAAAGGATTCCACAAGACTCCAAAGGTGCGGAACTGCATGATGACAACTAATACAAATTCTCTGCACAAGCATTTAAAATATACAAGTGCCGCATACAGTGTCCATATGCCTCTGCAAAGCACACAGTCTCACAATACATAACTGAATTGACTGCGTACATATGTCCATAGCAAAATCCTTCCTGCAACCTAAGAAACCACATGCCTTGCCACAATCAATATTGTAGAACTATTGTACGCGGAAGCACTACAATTCATGCATCCTCGACAATCAATATCATTTTTCTGCACAATAGTTGAAAATAGAACAAATGTTCAATGCACCAAACAAAAATGTGAATAAAACTTGTGGTTGCAATCACAATATGCCTCTGCGCACAACATAGGTGTGGAAGACATGACTACACTGAGTACCTGCATATGTTCATAGAAAAATCCTGCATGCAACATGGGAAAAATATATGGTTCAGAACTATTGCAAGTGCTAACATGAAAAAACATCGCAATGCAAACATGCAAGACAATTGGTAACAATTTCCTGCACAAGAATTGGAAACAGGCGGAATGTCCACTGTGCTAGGAAAAAAAAAATTGTACAAAGCACGAAAGACATAGATATGGATGACAACAAATCGTCCAAGCAAAATTTTTTGCATATAAGCAACAATGAATTTCACATTGCAATATTGAACATCTGCTACACAAGAATCCTCTTTTTAGATTCGATGAATTGTTTCATATGCCCTTGCAAAATATTTATTTTACACAATCCACTTCTTGCTCCCATTTTTGTTACTCTTCCATTGAATTGGGAAATAGAGAACTATATCATTTCTTTCTTTGCCTCAACAACAAATATATACATGTATTGCAATGATACCAACATGATCTAGGACCCTATTTCTTGTAATAATTGCATCAAATTCCTAACATGAAGACATATCTTTCGAAAAATGTAGCTATCTGCATCTCCAAATGTAAATGAAAATGCGAAAGACATAACTGCACTGAGTTCCCACACATGTTCATCGCAAAAGTATTGCAAGAGTCGATGTGCAAAAGCACTGCAATGAAGAGATGGAACATAATTGATATCAATTATTTGTAGATGAATTGAAAATATACCGAATGTTCACTGTGCAAGGAAAAAACATGTACATAGCACATTGGAAACAATTATGCTTGATGCAGACAAACTATGAAAGCAAACATCTTTGCACATAAGCAACAATGCATTCCACATCACAATATCTCTCGAAAAAATGGAATTATATGCATCTTCAAATGCAAATGGAATTCAAAGACAACTAACAACACACACAATTTTGCATATGTTGAACCCCAAGGGAGTTAAATAAAACACTAGAGGTAATTCCAATAAAACACAACACCTGCACTATGGATGAATCATACACTATTAGAAAAGAAGCACACAAAATAATTACATATATCCAAGAAGTATAGTTGAGTATCCATATCTGCAGACACAAAATAAGAATTGGTATAAATTTTCCGTATAGGAATTGAAAACTGACTAAATCTTCACTGTCTCAGGCTAAAACCCTATACAAAGCACAAAAGATACAACTACACGGGATGTGGACAAATTTTCAAAGCCAATGCTTCCACACATAAGAAAAAACACATTGCACATCACAATATCTTTCTAAAAATGAAACTATCTGCATATGATGAACAACAACATGGTTTGATAAGAGATCAAATCTTCACTGTCCCCCGCTAAAACCCTGTACAAAGCACAAAAGATACAACTACATGGGATGCAAACAAATTGTCAAAGCAAATGCTTCCACACATAAGCAACAATGCATTGCACATCCAATATCTTTCCAAAAATGCAACTATCCACATATGACGAACAATGATAGGGTTTAATCAAACACCAGAAAAAAACTACAATAAAGCACAACACTTGCACTATGCATGATGATCTAGATTATTTTGGGAACGATACGAAGGAAGAAATATAACATATATATAACAAAGAAATAGACAGATATATGACAAGGAACACAATAATACATTAAATATCAGATTCTACCAATGACTGTCTGAAATACAAAAGACTGTAAAATGCAAAAGCACACAAGCTAGCTAGAATGGTGGTAGCTTATCTTTGAGAAGAGATGTGCCAAATACTCTCATTCGCAAGAAGCTGATTACAATGAGGATTGAAAGGCCTTTTTAAAATAAATCATAAATGAAAAAAACCTAAACATACAAAACCATAACCCTGGGATATGAAGCGCCAAAAGGTTTGTGGGCCTTGATGGGGGTAGTTGATACATCAACTTCCCGAGGGCATAGATTTTTCATACGATCTCCATTTGGGGCATTCGATACCTCGTCGGAAAGGTCTATTTGAGAAGTAAAAAATACAACAAGGGTCAAGGTAGTCTGGAAAACACTCTTTTTCCCCAAAAATTACAAAAAACATTGTTTAGGGCCTCAAAACGATCCCAAAAGTTTGGAACCCAAAAAACTGTAAAAAACTGTCAAAATGGAAAATTGTTCTTTGAGCCAGTGGAATAGGTGGGTGGCCACCAATATTCGTCTGGATCATTCCTCCCTCCTTATGAAGAATTTTTTCCCATTGTGTCAAGTGCCTCCATTAGATGGGGAAACTTCTACTGAATCTGAATCGTGGTGAGCCACTTTCCTTGATGAATAAATTGCCCTACTTTGACGACCCGATATAATTGGATGGTTTGTTGGCAGGTGTCCTTTGTATTGGTTTCCATGATCCAATCAACTGTAACCTATTCAATGTAGTCAATATTGAGTTCTGTAGGGGCCAACTGCTCGATTGCATCTGAAGTGTCTAGGAGAGGTGGAAAATATTGGGTGCAAGCCGAGGAAAGGAGGAATACTTAATTCAAAATCATTCTCACCCATAACCTTAGTGATGGTGTAAGGCTTGTATCGGAGTGGGTGTAGCTTTTGATGGGGTCCTGTGAGGCACTCTTTATGCAAATGTATCCATACTTTATCTCCCACCTAAAATTTGTGTAGCACTCGATGTTGATCGTGGCACTGCTTGTACTTCGCATTGGATTTCTCCACAATATCATGAACTTGTTGTTGGATGTAATGGATGAGCTCAACAAATTTGGCTTCCCAATTAGCCTTGGTTTGAGCATGGGAGGAATCTTCCTATGCAGCTGCAATGGGCAAAGCTACACCAATGGGGGCCAATGGTTGGAACACCAAGCACACCTGAAAAGGGCTATGGCCAATAGAGTTGTGGAGGGCTATGTTGTATCTATGTTGAACATCAGTAAGGATTTCATCCCATGTGCATAGATATTTAGAATTATACATCCTCAGGATATGAACAATCATCCTGTTTACTACCTCTGTTTTTCCATCACTCTGTGGGTGGAAGACAGTCGATTTGGTCAGCTTTGTGTCCATCATCGACCATAGGTTGGATAGTAAATATCTTAGGAATATACTATCTCAATCAAAGATAATAGTTTGTGGGATCCAAAAATGAACCAAAACACGTGTGAAGAAGAGCTTGGCAGTGGTATTGGTTGTGATGCTCTTGTTGCAGGGTGCTAAAATTTCCATCTTAGAGAATCCATCAATGCTCACGAAGACACAATCATTCCCATGATTGGTTGAAGGCAAACCAGACATGTACTCCATGGAGATGGACTCCCAAGGCCTATCCAAAGTAGGTAGAGGGGTGTATATCCCTTGTTTCTTGATGGCAGGCTTTGAAATGGCACATGAAGTGTAGAATATGATGTACTTGTGAACATCTTGTCGAAACTTCGACCAACAAAAATGATTTTGAAGTACTCCCATTTTATTTTCTACACCAAAATATCTTGCTGCCTATATGTAATGAGCTTCTCAGATCTGTTTTGCACACTCGCTTGAAGGAACATTGTATAGATGGATCAGATCACATAACAATCCATCCTGGAGATGAAAGTCAGGAACTGTTTTTCAAGTGCTCAATGTCTGATAGGGAGTAGAAAATTCATAGTCATTATTGTATAATTGTGGCCATTTAGATGTCTCATGACCACATGAGTTAAGAACTGTGGTTAGCACTACCACCAAGGGTTGACTAAGGAAATATGTGACATGGCTGGTGCTACCCTTCTTGTACTTGATATTCAAGTGGATTTGATGCAGGAACGTGGAATACTTATGATGGTGGTCATTTTGTAACTTTCCTTATGTCTGCATGAACTGTAGAGGTCTATGATCAATGTGGATGATCGTTTCCTTCCCCCGAATGTAATGATTCCACTGATGAAATGCCTGCACAATGGAGTAAATCTCTTTGTCATATGTGGGGTATCTTCGAACATCATTAGATATAGTTTCACTATGATAGGCTACCAAATTCCCATGCGTAGTGAGGACTACACCAATAGCATAATATGAAACATTTGTCTCAATCTCAAATGGTTGTTGTAGGTTTGGCAGAATGAGGACTGGTGTTGAGCAGAGGCAAAATTTCAAATCCTCAAATGCTTTCTGTTGGGGCACGGACCACACAAACTTGGCCTTTGTTCCACCCTTGGTCACCTAGCTTAGGGCCCAAGTGATATGAGAGAACCCCAACACAAACTGCTAGTAGAAGTTGGCGAGGCACAAAATCTACAGAGCTCGATCATTTTCTTCAGGGCCAACCAATCACGGATGACTTGGATCTTGGTTGGATCCACATGTATACCCTACTCATCCATGATGTATCCCAAATATTGTATTCTCTGCATGCCAAAGGAACACTTCTCCATATTGGCATATAACTTGTGTTGTCACAGGGTGCCCAATACCTGTTGAATATGCTCCAAATGTTTCTCCAATTTTTTTCTAAAGACGAGGATGCCATCCAAATATACAACCACAAAGGAGTTTGTGAATGGGCGTAATATATCATCCATCATCCGCATGAATGTGTCCAGGGAATTAGTCAAACCGAAATGCATTACCAACCACTCAAAGAAGAATTCTTTAGATTTGAAGGCTCTCTTCCACACATTAGTTTTCTCAATCAACACCTAGTGGTAGCCCGACTTCAAATCAATCTTACTGCAAAAATTGGCTCCCTTGAGATGATCGAGAAGATCATCAATCCAAGGAATTGGGTACTGGTTCTTGACTGTGATCTTGTTCAGGGCTCTGTAATCAATACAAAGTCTTCATATCTGGTCCTTCTTTTGTACCAGAACAATTGGGCTCCCTCAAGGTGAGAAGCTTGGTCTTATGTGGCCCTTCAAAATTAGCTCTTAGATCTAGTGTTTGATTTCTTCCTTCTTTATAACAGAATTCCTGGATACATGGTCATTAGGAAGAGGAGCACCGAGTGTTAGATCAATTGAGTGCATTACCTGACAGTGCACAAACACCCCAATAGGCGAGGCGAATATGTCTTTGTACTCCTCTACTATTTCATCCACCTGTTTCTTCTGGGCACCCGTGCAGAGGTTTTGGCAGTTGTAGTGACCTTTCATTCACCTTCTGATTGAACCATACAAAGGAAAAATATCCCAGTCTTAGATACCACCTTTCTGCACTCCTTCGCGGAGATCAGAGAGACCACAATATTTGGGATTACCTCTGGTACCCTGTAGAGTTGATCTCCCAAATTAATAATGACACTACGAGGCCTAGATTCATAAACAACACGATGCTTCCACATGTATGGTTGTCCTAGAAAAACATAACAAAGTTGAAGGGGGGAAACATCACACAATACCTCATCTTTGAATGGTTTTATGCCATAGTGTAGTCGACATTGATGGTTGATGCAAATGTCCTATCCTTGGCTGAGCCAACCAAGGGTTTATGGTTGAGGATGCAACGTCATTTTTAGGTTCAACCTCTTGAAAACATTTGCTGAGATAAGGTTCTTCTGGCTACCACTTTCAACAATGAAATGGAGTGGGGTTCCCTTCACCCAAATCTATGAGTGGAAAAGGCGCTCCCCTTCTTCAGGATCCTCTGGTTCCTCTAGCTGGACTTTGGTGGTAGCGATGGTGGCACTGGGTTTTGCATCAATGGTTCATCTTCCCTTTTCTAGTTCTAAATCAGATTCTAAGTCAACATCTGACCTTGGGGATTTTGTATAAGAAAACAATTATTCTTTCAAGTGACATTCATCAATATTTTTCCAAGGGATTTTGTGGAACTCACACCATTTCCAGTGTCCTTCTCAGACTTCCCATTACCCTTCTTTACTAGTGGCTTGGGATGGTTATCCTGGGGTTCGCCATCCTTGTTGTGTCCTTTGTCCTGAGAGTTAGGGCCACCCTTAACATACTTTGGGTGTTGCATATTTTCAAACCCGAACTCCCACTTTTTCTGCTGCTTGAATTTCTGCTCGATTTTGATAGCATATCGATAAGCAGCTCCCAATGACGAGATGTCCATAAACTCCATTTTGGTTTGGATATACCTGTGTAGAGCCTCATCATATTTTAGGACCACATGCAGCTCAGAGTATTTGATACCCAACTTGGTGTGCAAGGTATGGAAAGTATTTGTGAACATCGATACTGTTTGGCCTCTCTCTTAGCGCAGTGTGGTTCTTCTTGTGTACAGGTCATCGTAACTTCCAACATGGTAATATTGTTCCTTGAGGGCATAAAAAAAATCCACCCAAGTGTCTCATGGCCCAAAAATTATAGACTCATCCTTGGCATGTCTCTCACAATAAGTATCCCACCAATATATGACATGGGGAAGGGCCTTAAGGAGCGCGGAGGTGATCGTTTCACTGTTGGAAAAATTGTGGACAAAGAAATAACCCTCTGGTAGATTTAACCATTTTCACAAAGATTCAACATCTATCTAGGCTTAAAATAAAGGAATATCAGAGTTAAAATGTAGCTTGAAGGGAGTCGCACCTACAAGGTGACTACCGATTGAAGGTTCCTTCGTTGTTGTCAAGAAACATCGAAGGATCTAGGCGAAATTATCCATCATCTCGTTCCTCTGTCATGCGAGGGATTTCTCAAGCAACCTTTTGAAAGGATCTCTTGTCCCATCATCCCTCTTTTCTTACGCCATGGAAGGTTTCTTGGGTGTGCAAGAGTGGTTTTCCTCAAGAGAAACAAGCTCGAGACCCAACTCTCTATACCCTGATCTCGTCAGAGACATGCACTAAGAACAAAACTGAGCAAACCGCTTTGATACCATTGGTATAGATTATTTGGGAACGATATGAAGGAATAAATATAACATATATATAAACACATGAAGATATGGCAAGGAACACAATACTACACTAAATCTCATATTCCATTAATGACTCTCTGAAATATAAAAGATTGTAAAATGCAAAAGCACACAAGCTAGCTAGAATGGTCGTAGTTTGTCTTTGAGAAGAGATGTGTCGACTATGCTCATTCGCAATAAGATGATTAAAATGAGGCTTGGAAGGCATTTTTAACATAAATCATAAATGAGAAAACCCTAAACATCCAAAACCCTAACCCCGGGATATGAAGCACCAAAAGGTTTGTGGGCCCCTATGGGGGTAGTTGATACGTCAAGTTCCCGAGGGAGTAAATTTTGCATACGATCTCTGTTTGGGGTGTTCGATACCTTGTCAGAAAGGTCTATATGAGAAGTAAAACTTTTGTTGTGGATCAAGTCTTGTTATTAATTAATCATGGCCCCCCAAAATTCCAAAAAAACATTGTTTAGGGCCTCAAAATGGCCCCATAAGTTTGGGACCCGAAAAACTGTAAAAAATTGCCAAAATGGAAAACTGTTCTTTGAGCCAGTGGAATAGGTGGGTGGCCACTGATATCCATCTTGATCACATGAAGAATTATAAAACACACACACAAACTAATTTCTTCTGTCCAACAAACATAAACACTAGAGAGATCTAGACACTCATTGACAAAAATTGAAGTGATATGACACCTAGTCCTAGTTAACTGATCCATGCAATCATCAATTAACTAAGTCACACATGTGGAAGTGAAAGAAACACATGCAATTGCTGGTGATAAAACTGAGGTTTCCATGCATGAGTGACTTCCACTAGTCTAACTGAGTGTAACTGAATCTGAATTGAAGAGTAAGATCCTATTTGGTAGGGGAATATTTTCTAGAGAGAATATTCTCATATAAGGAAGAGTTCTCAACATTGGACTATCGAACTTAGGAA
>JASDQU010100536.1:192126-220938 GCA_032191745.1 Picea mariana
GTATCAAAAGAAGAGAAAAACACGTGAGATACACCATGTGGCAGGTAGACAATCTCCAAAACCAAGAAAATATGACAAGTTAATGAAGCATGATTTGATGATGATAGATCATAATCCACTTCAATGAGTGTGCTAAAGCTGAAATGTTTAGTTGATACTAGTTGACAACAATCACATCTCTCCAAACATTAAGGTGCTAGCCTACACCAAGATGGTTGGTCTAGTCAAAGTGCTTCCAAAACATAGAATAAAACACCATAAAGTCATAAAAATAGTGGTGAATGGAACTGTAAGGCGTCATAACCAGTCAAGTCAAGAGCAATGAGAATAGTTCCCATGTATTGTGGATGAAACAAATATGTAAGATGTCCTCAAACAATGGCTCAAATGCTACCATGACCAATCATCAAGCCAACCACAAACAATACTCAGAGTTGGTGCCTTGCCAATATGTTGTTGTATATGTAACTTTGTCAATGATTTGAAAGAAGAGGAACTGACAAAAGGCTATGGATACATGACATGAAGACAATGCAGTCTACGATCATGATGTTGAGGATGCCAATAAGTGGAGGATGTAGACCCTGAAGCTGATGATGAAGAGTCTGTTGCTGCTAAAAACTTTGATGTTGGTGATGAAGAGTTTGATACTAACAACTATAATGCTGAAGTTGGTGCCAAATCTGGTTGTGATAGTTCCAAATCTGTATCAATAAGAGGTATAGGCGGTGGCCACTACAACTCAATAGTAGAAGAGTGATCCGGATTATTTTCGGCACGAAATGAGATCGGAGATATAATAAACAAATGCACAGAGATATCGCAGATATTTAATAATATAACATAAATATATCAAAGATGCAACCATAAACACAGATATACAGTAATACACGATTTCTATTAATGAAATAAATGTACAGAGACTATAAAATACAGAGTGAAAGACTCAATAGAATGGTGGCAGCTTATCTCTGAGAAGAGATGTGATGGATACTCGCATTCGCAAGAAGATGATTACAATGAGGCTTCGAAGGCCTTTTTACAATAAGCAGTAATGCCAAAAACCCTAGACATCCAAAAACCTATCCCTAGGAGATGAAGCACCAAAAGTCATGTGGGCCTTGTTTGGGTAAGTGAGTACATCAACTTCCCGAGGTCGTAACTTTTGCATACGATCTTCGTTTTAGGCGTGCAATAGCTCGTTGGAAAGGTATCACCGAGGAGATTCATTTTGGGGGCTCAATAATGCCTTTGTCGATCATTGAGAACCTTTATCTCAAAAAACCTTCATTTGGGCCCTCAAAATGGCCCCGAAAGTTAAAACCTGCTAAAAATAGTAAATTGCCAAAATTGCCAGAAAATTGTTTTGAGCCATTTGGAAAAGGTGGGTGGCCACCGATATCCACCTATACAAAGAGTCATCTTGTGCCAGAAGAAATTGAGTATGAACGGCAAAAATATTGAGTTAACTTGATACTCGTATTGAAGTCCTAAAAAAACGAAGTCCAACTTTTGTTGGTCTCATCAAAGGTTGAATGGGATATACAATCCCCTGTCCATTCTTACCAAACCTCCAGTGTATCCCATCTGATGCATTAATTTTGACCCAAAACCACGAGTGTGCAACTCAAAATTTGGTGAAGGAAGCTTAGTAGTGGTTAACAATGCAAAAATGACATTATAAGTAAGAGATTGTTGCAGATCTTTCTACAAACAAGCAATAAAATCTTCCTTCTCTTTTAAATCAACCAAAAAATGTTCATTGAGAAGAGTGAATTTCTCCTCCATCTCATTAATGCGAGTGGTCCAAGTATCAACTTGAGCTTGATGCTTCTCCATTAGACTCCAAATGAGTTCAGAATCCGTGGAATGATAGGTACACATGTTTTGAAGACAAATCTTGGATCTCTATTGTTCACCTTGAAGTTTGCTAAATTTTTTGACAAGTTTTAGATTCAGACTCTGAAGAGTTGAGATAACTGCATCTTTGTCCTTCATTACAATGATTCTCTCCTAATGAATGATATCAATGAGATATGTTTGTCGGAGTAGTGATATAAGGTTCTACTGATCCATTGCATGTAACTATAGATATGATAAAATGGTTTTAGTGTATGCTTTGACTATTCCATCTGCACCATTCACTAAACCATCATGTGAATCATAGTTACATGCATATATTTCAACGAACATATCTAATTTAAGAACAAGTTGCAAAAGTAAACTTGTTGTATGTTCATGATGTCACGCACCACCATGGTCGTTTTCCTCTTCATGAATTGCATTAAAAGTTCCTTGCTAGGAATAAGAAATAGCATAGACATGTTATGCAATGAAACATCCTTGTTTTTATAAAATAGATAAGAAAATACTGGGTGATTTGGAGCAGGTCAAATGCAATTCGTGTTGATATAGTGCAAATAGTTTCTTGTTTGACTGTTTGTTCGCATCTTATTCAAAATAACAATAAAATTTTCATTTGTTTGTCAGGTAGTGTGAAATTCATAACACTTCATGCTATCTGCACAAAATTCATATGCTATGCTTTGCATGTTCATCATGGGATGCTCAAATATCAGAGAATCATGTATGGTTTGTGCTTGATAAAGATCACCACAAAATACCATATCTATGTTGCCAAAGTACCTTGTTTGTACATGTTTTATGTTTCTTAGCCGACTATCAATCAAAAATAGGAATTGGATTCCAACTAGAGAAGCTTCATTAATGAGGACAAGTTGAAGTTCCTGATAAATCTTTGACAATGTGTCTAACATTTCTCTACTAAGTTGAAAAAACTGAGACTTGTTGAAAGGCATTAGAAATGCAGAATGGATTGTTGTTCCACCTGCATTGTAAGCAACTTTTCCTATATATCCAACTATCAATCCCTTTGGTTTCAAATGATCAATATTCTAATTTGAATCTTGTGTTGGAATAAACATTTGGAATATCATTTTTGCTGTGAAGGTTTTCCCTGTTCATGCTCCACTATTGAGAAACAAGCACAATGGCATCTACACTTCCCTTAATTTCTTTAGCGCAATGTCTTTGACTATTGCTTGTTGTTCTATGTTAAAAGTTATTCTAAGTTTGTAATATTCATTGTTTTCAAGCAAAAATGGGTGGCCTGCAACTTGGAATCCAAGATTAGTTCTTCTTTTGCTACTTTTCCCTCCCACACATTGCAGATCTGGTTGAAAAATGTACCGTTCATAGTCAACTTTGCTTGTTCCTTGTTGGGTCAATTTAGCGTCAAAATTGAGAAGATCATTGTCTACTTGTTGAATCAATTTTTCCATATCTCCCCAGGTTGCATTGGCATTGTATGTAAACTTATCTTCATTGGCTTGTATTCTAGTTTCGTGAAAACAATATGCAGCTTCCCATGTAGGCTAGTTATGCTTTAATGTAGATTCACTCTTTTCAAATGACACATACATTTATTTTTTTATTTTGTGATATGTGTGTACCATCTTTTTTGTACTTGGAAACAAATTCAACAAGGCATATATTCTTAATGGCGCGTGGGCATTCATTATAGTAATCAATAATAGTGTTGCACATGACATATTCCGAGTTGTTAGGTTCTTGTTTCAATAAAAATGTTGGTTTAAGGACAAATGTGCATTGATATATTGGAGACATGTTTATAAATATTCACAGTTTTGAACTACTATTCAGTGGTAGAGAAAGCACAATATGAATTGCTTGTTTCACAAACATTTGTTGAAGATTCAACAATGTATTTCCAAGCGTACGTATCATTTGCATAACATCAATTCTATTTTTTTCATGTTCTTTGCTTATCCCTCTAAATGAATTTGTCATAGATTTGTCAACTTTGGTCATATATTAACTACAATACAATGTTTCCACATATGCATTCAAAACAAATTGTTTGTTTGTGTTTTCATTCCAAAAATTTGGCATGTCTTTTGCAAAGCTATTGTTCCCAATATGTGAAGGTTTTTTTTCCAGGAATATTGTCGATTGTTTTAGTGTGTACTGTATTAGGAGCAAGTACTCATCCTCTGCTAGTTCCATTTCCATCATGAAGTCTTCTAAAGTAGTTAAATTGTCATAGTTTTTTTGGTCTAGTGATGAAAACAACAACTTTGACTTTTTGTCGAGAGCTTTGTCCGGTAACCCAATCGGTTCAAGAATCATTGCCATTCTCATCAGTGGCATACAAAAGTTGTATCAACAATGTGAATTATTTCATTTCTTACAACTTCTTGTATGGAAATGCTTATGCAATTTGGAAAGATCAAGATGCAGATGATCTATGTCACATGTTATGTACTTGTCCAAGAACGTTGCAATTTCTGAATCGCTATCCTTTCTATATATCGGTGCATCTTCAATCCACAAAAACCCATGTTCATGCTTGCTTCCTCTATTCTGAAACTATGTTACGAAGTAAATTTTGATACTTTCCCGAAAAATATTTCATCACAAGCTATCAATTGCTTTAAAGAATTGATTCCATGTCTATAGTAACAAATACAAGTAACTGGGTCCTTTCTTATAAGGTAATCGAGGTCCGTGTCTTCTAGTGTTTCATGGTGCTTTTCATTTTTTCTACTCCTGTACAAATCCATCTATGCATATACCAATTCATGCCACTGATGCTCTGCACTTGTGAATGTGAAGAAAAAGGTTGGAGGCCCCAACTATCATATCATTAAAAATATATTTTTCTTAATATGTTGGAAGTAATCAGGAGAAGTGTGAATATTTTTGAAATCTGTGTATCTAATATGGTATTTAAGTATCTTTTCCAAATTTGGTTTGTACTTCATGTCTTTTTCTAGAAACTTTCTTCCCTGTAATTGTCCTTTTCTTATTTGTATCCACATGTAGGAAAGTACTTTGCCAATTATTGTTCTCACCGTTTGAAGAACAATTTTGTAGCATGATACAAGAAATTGCCTCTAGCATGTAGAAATTCCCATTTCACTATTTTTTTTGTAACTAAATATCTTTACAATGTCATCGTCACATGGATTCCCATAGAAAAGGTTTGGAAAGTTCATATCTTTTGCATATCTGTCCATGAATATTCCAAGTGGACGTTTCCCTTCAGTAGGTGAAACTTCAATAATCTTGTCCCACAAATCATGGGTGCACTGCAATTCTATGAATCCATGCACCAACGTTTCACTAGGTCTCTCTCTATCCGATTCTATTTCCATATCACTCTCACACTCAAAATTTGTCTCTTGTATGCATTTTTTGCTATCTTCTTCAATAATATCAATCCATTCTTTGTTTATAGTGATGTTACTAGACTTGTATAAATATCTGGAACACAATTCTTTTAATCCTTTCATCACAATGTTTACACAGACTCTTCCCATATGATACACATTTTTGTATTGTAATTTTCTTTTCAATGTAATTGCAAATGTCATTGTTTCATCCATGAATTGCGACATGCTTTTTGGACAATATCTATATGAACATGCACGTTGAGGATGGATCCTATCAAGCCCACCTGCGATTGTTTGTAGCCCCATTGTCTAATTTGTGAAAATGCAATTCTAAGTGAGATAAGTCTCTCCTCAAGTTCTGACAATATACTTGCAATGGGAAATGGCATGTTGCATCTTATTTGGTATGGTGTTGCAAACTGTGGTAGCTTCCCATTTTCAATTTCTCTTTTGTAGCTAATACATATCTTCTTATAAGAGAATGTTTTTTCATATGCACTCAAGCTAAGATATTCTTTCTTCAGTTCCTCGTTTAGGCATTTAATGTTCTTTGAAAAATGAAACTATTCACAAATTGCACATTCGTTTCTAGGTGTGTCTTGGATGTATTTCACATAGAGTCGGCATGTTTGTTTCCTTTTTAAATCGATATGCTCAACACATGAAAATCCACTTTTTATTTTCTATTCGGGTTTTGCACTGGACTATATTTGTTTTAATTTCACATATGCCAAACTTTCTCTTTTACTGCCACCCCTTCTTGCATTGATTGAAGATTCATATTTTGCATGTGCATCTCTTTTCATCCCTTGATATGTATCAAACTTGCAATTTGATTTGTTTGTTTCACGTGCTATTGTTTTTAGTCTATAGTAATTTAGCCTCTCAACTACATGTTTCTTTGCTTTACCATTCCACCAACTGCACTGCTATTTGCTAATGTAATTTTATCGTCACATTTTTCACTGTGTTCATCTTGTTTTCTTTGCAACACATGTCTAGGAACCAATACAATGTCCCACATACTTTTTCTCAATGCCAACACTGTATCTCTAGGATGCCCATTTCCATGTGTATTCACTGCGCCCACTATGCATTGGTGACAATGCTCATCACATTTTTCACTGTACTTCTCCCTCAATAATGGCTCATAGTGAACGTGAACTGTTTGTGTTTCAAATGACAACACATCGACTATTTTATAATAGTTCGAGCAAGCAAAATACAAGTTCACAATATTTCTCTCATGGAGGGACCACACTTGGATATTTACATTGAAAATAAATGATGTCCATTGTAGATAGAATGGCCCACCCTCTATCTTTCCTTTTTCATATGGCATTGCCATATTTGCAAGACACTTCTGCCAATTTACAATAACTTTTCTATTTCCTACAATACCAAGAATCATATATTCATGCAAGCAATGCAATGCATTTTGGTCACCACTTTTCATTGCATTGCAAAAGGATTGCACAATGTAAAGTCTCAAGGATTTTGCATTGAAATTTGTGGCTATCAAATAGGAAAGTGCTTCGAACAAACTATCATCGCAACTAGACACGACATGAATCACTCTTCTCAATCCACAAGAATGCATCCTTTCCATATTACATTTCCAATAGTATTTGAGGTTTTTGTATAGAAATGGTTGATAATCACTGGTAATAAGATTTGCATCATGAAATAAGATGCAATATGGATATGCATTTACATTTTTATTGAAATGAAAATACTTTGTTTTTCATAGCGACCAAACTGCAATTGATATATTTAACCATTTTTCTAACCATTGTATACAAAATGTATCTCCCCATAGCCCTATCACACTGCCATTTAGATTTGAATATGTAGACAAACACATTTTCGACAGATATATGCCAATGTCGCGAATCCCATGAAATTCGTACAAGAATTCAGATCCTAGCTCAAGTTCATATGATTCCAATGCTTCTTTATCTCCATTGTGCAAATAGACCAAGAAATGATCTATTAATCCATTTCACAATTCAATCGAAGAGTAGATAAAATGCATAAGGACGTGTAATGCATCAAACAAACAATCCTGAGGATTATATGTAAATGCATTGAATCTAAAAAGATCATTTCTATGCAGAACGCAGTCAATATTGCCATTGACAATGCGCTGTGCATTGTTTTCATAGTTTTCAACATCTATTTCATCTTCCATGTTCCAATTTATGTCGTTCTGATGATGCTTAAGTTTTTTCTATGGCATTGGCTAGAAAGGATAAAAACATAAGATGCTAAATATAATCTCAAAGTAATATACCTTAAATTTGTTCGTGTTCAACTTTGTTTTTCTTTGATACATATAGTTTCTGAAAGAGTCCTCGACCAACTTAACCAACTCCTGAAAAAGAAAAATAATAAGCAACCACCAATTTTCCTTGGCCTACATGGGACACCACAAAACCATTTCATTTTACAGTTTGATCAAGCAACACAATCAACAATAAATAAAACTAGTTTGCTTAAACATTACACCAATGCCATTGCAAATTTCAATGAAACAAAGTAACTGCACAATGCATAAACAATAGATTATCAAGCAATAACAATGAATTGTTTTGCAACACATAGTAATGGTGATTTCAGATGTCAAAATTAGTAGTCTTTCTATGTATTATATTCAACCATGTCCGTCCACATAGTGTATATAAAAAATAATGAGAATAAATTTAAGGATTTTATAAATTAAGAAACATCTTCTTTATTTAAAATTGTATTAAGTAAAAAAATAATTTATATATTTAACAAGAAAATAACCTAGTTGCACGCATTTACCAAATACATAAACTAATTTGCCAGACCACTGGATAAAAGAAACCCACCACATAAATACTTTTAGCATCTCCAATAACTATTGTAGGGGAACTACCTGACAATAGAAGGCTAGATGCTATAAATTTTCCTCCCATGACTTGAAAAAAGACCAAGTGTTTAGTGTACGAGAGGCATAACTATGTGGAGCACGGAAATATGACAATAAAAAAAACTTCTGTCCAACCTAAAAATTCGCCAATCAAAAACACTTTTGACTAGCAAATTGTCCAAATATAAATAGATCAGAGACCTGACATTGTCCAATGCCAAGAGCAGGATGTGAAACCACCATTTTCTTTTTGCACATATATCATCTACCTTTCAAACAAGAATAAGCGGAGTAAAAAACCATCGATCAATCCAAAGAGCACCAACACGTATGGTTCTAAATCACAACCAAATCAATTTACTATAAATCGATGATCTATGTTACAAATTACTTCGCTCGTCATAATCATCAATGCAAAACTATTTGAGATTTGTAGGTGCGGATGTGCAACAATGCACGAGGATAACATGTGTCGGTTCTCTGCCCAAGGCTTAAAAATAAACAGTCTTAAGTAGACCAAGTGTAGCTATGTGAACTGTAGATCTGTCGAAGCATCCAAGAACGACAATGCCATATCATAAGCAATATGAAATGTTCATACAAGGTTTGAAAGAATAGAATCACCACACGAGGATTCAAAATAGTTTGAGCGATTTCTTTGCAAAGCACATTCCTATGAAGAGCATCGTCATATCGCACAAGAAAAAGCAATCACACAAACTGAATGAATAAATACATAAATCAGAGAGCTCACATTTCTTCAAGACCAACTGCATTTACTTTTCACTAGACCTAAATCAATGCCCTTTCCTTCTAAACCCGAGAAAAATAAATGCCCCAAAAGTGACTCCGCGTTCCTCGATATTACTTATCTTGCAACAACAAAGTGAAGAACTATTACAAATGCGGACCCAAAAAATTATAACAACTTATGAGCATGTCTTTCCTCCACACAATGGTCGAAAATACAACAAGTATTTATTATGTCCGCCATGCACCTGTGCTCAATGCAAAAGCACATAACTAATATGTATGAGTACTCAGAAAACATGCTAGTAGCAGAAAGATCTATAGAGCCACCAACATGAAGAGATGCAAGTAATAACGTGCAAAACAAGTCAAGCATGCTAGATATTTGCCAACAATTTTCTGGACAAGAATTGAAATAGACCAAATGTCCACTGTCCTAGGAAAAATAAAACTATACAAAGCACATAAGACATAGCTATGCTGGATGCAGAAAAATCGTCAAAGAAAAATTCTTCTCACACGAGCAACAACACATTGTAGATCGTAGTATTGAACATCTACTCGACAAGAATTTTCTTTTTAGAATGGCTGAAATTTTCCATATACTCTTTCAAAATATGCGTTTCATGCATTTCACGTCTCCCTTCCATTTCCATTGAATTGCGATATGGATTGATATATTATTGCTTGCTTCACCCCAAAAACAAAGATATATAGGCACTGCAATGATATCAATAAATAAATCAAAGAAATGACATTTCTTCAAGCCAAGTGCATTTACTTTGCACCAAGGTCACCGCGCTTTCCTCCAAACTACCTAGATTGTCACAACAAAGTGCATAACTATTGTAAATGCCGAGACGCGGAATCATAGCAACTTGTGAGAATGTCTTTCATCCACACAACAATTGAAAATAGAACAAGTATTTTCTATGCCTACCACGTATCTGCCCCCAATGCCAATGCACACAACCAATACATATGAATACTCCAAAAACACGGGCGTAGAAAAAGCTTCCACATGACCACAAAGGTGCAAAACTGCACGATGACAACTAACACAAATTCTCCGCACAAGCATTTAAAATATACAAGTGCTGCATACAATAGCAATATGCCTCTGCAAAGCATACAGTCTCACAATACATAACTGAATTGACTGCATACATATGTCAAGAGAAAAATCCTTCCTGCAACCTAAGAAACCACATGCCTTGCCACAATCAATATTGTATAACTATCGTACGTGGAAGCACTGTAATGCAGGCATCCTTGACAATCGATATCATTTTTTCGCACAACAGTTGAAAATAGAACAAATTTTTACTACACAAAACATAAATGTGAACAAAACTTGTGGTTGCAATCACAAAATGCCTTTGCGCACAACAGAGGTGTGGAAGACATAACTACAGTGAGTACCTGCGTATGCTCATAGCAAAATCCTGCATGCAACATGGGAAAAATATATGGTCCATGTTATCCCCTATCCTAGGGATAACTAAGGAGATTATGTCTCGAGGCCCACAGGTTCTAAACATGGAGTACCGAAAGCCATATGACTTGAGCTTGGCCCTAGAGGGCCCATCGTTTCTTCAGTGCATCCTATCTATCATCAATAGTAGCATCCATCCCATCGACCTGATTCTGAAGTAGCAGTGGATCTTTCTCCATGAGGTAATGAGTCCAGGTATCATGTTATGTGTCACTCTGATTTTCAAAGCATTTGAATATGTAAATTGAACTCTCTTTTGTTTCATGACATTTCCTTGGAAATTATGCTCTTTAACTTGTCCATACCTGGGGGGGATGACAGAGTGCCCTAGTAAGTTGGTTCCCTTAGGGATGAGTTTTCACTAGGCGTGTCTATGAAAGGTCATCATCCATTCCTTCCATACTTACCACTTTTCATCATTGTACCTCTCATCTTTCCCCTACCTTGGGACATCGTCCATTCCTTTCATATTTACCACTTTTCATCATTGTCCCTCTCATCTTTCCCCTACGCTCGTTCACGCATTGGGTTTGCCAAGATAGTAAGGGTTGTACCTTGCCTTGTGGGAAGAAGGGGATAAAGTCCCAAAGGGTAAAATTAGCTGGAAAAAGTTAAAATCCAAAATGAAACTTTGCCTAGGGATTCCCAAGAAAGCAATAAATGGCTTCTCAACAAGAAAAGGGGACCCACTAAATAAAATAAAACTCAAGATCTAGTTGGTGGATAGGAGGTCTCATCATGAGCTGACCTATTAGGTCCATGGGCATGTAGAGGTATGACACTGCCATCCATCTGGTCATCAAACTAGGGTAGTGGATCTTGGTGGCATAACCAAGAGAAAGTGGGTCTCATCACGAACCAACCTTCTCATTTCCATGAAGTGCTTATGGGTAACACTATCACCACTGGTCACCACACTAGGACAATGTCCTCCGACTATTCTCTTGAAAAGAAAAAGTAATAAGACAAAGAGTAAAAGGCATTGAATGGGATAGGAAACAATGGCATCGACGACAAGGTGCAACTCACCCTCTACAGAGGCACCCACATGTAAGACCTACATTTCCCTGTTATCACTAAACCCCTTACCCAAACATTCCCTACACCATCTCATACATCTACATGAACTAGATTGGTCTTCACCTGAGAATCACCCCAAACTTGAGGAAGATTAGCTCATTAGGACATCTCGAGGCGCTCTCCAAACCTGGCTTGTTAAGCTGCATAACGTCTTTGAGTGTTTTTATGGGTAAAGGGGGATTTGATGCACATGTTTGGGTAATTTGATTATTATACGTGATTGAAATTGCTATGATCCCTTTGACTTATGATTCCATGGAGGGCGTACTTGTTGTTTCTACAGGACCATGCCCGACAGACATGTACATATGGGGAGATGATTAGTTTAGACCTCCATGGGGCTAAAATCCCACCAGATGGATACTGTGACCCCATCCAGGGGAAGAGAAACACCAGAGGCTTTCACCTGAGAAAAGGAAGGATTTTCCACTAGAGACACTTTGGTAGGCTTGGACCTAGCGAGATCTTTCTCTCCCCCTTGAATGTTGGCCTTGGGAGGCCCATGACGTCACCCTTGTGACCCTAGACGTCACCCAACGTGAGATGGACATGATGGAGGCAATTTTGTGCCAAGTGGCACGTGTGGCATCATCCAGAGGCCTTGGAAGTCCTAACGTTTTTCTCATGGAGTTTGACGTCCCACCTATGAGGCCCAACATCACCCTAGGAGGGCACGACATCACCTCTACTGCACTTTTTAGGGTCTAATTCTTTAAATTTATGTAAAACTGGATTTTTGATGTAATTTGGCCCTGTCGGCCTTTTCTGGCCTAAATTGTAATTAAAGGCCATTATCGTTGTATAAATAAGAGATAAATATCTTTTATTTTTCATCATCCTTCATTCACACAAGTGTGAGGTCTGAAATTCGGCCCTCTTTAAGGGTATTTGGCTGAAATTAAGTGGTGAGCAACTTCTTGGAGAGACTATTCTTGGTGTGTTTTGGTATTTTCATGGTGGAAAGTATTCAACTAAGGTTTTTTTGTGCTAGATTATTCTTGATGAAGTAAGTAAATCTGCAATTCTTCATTTATTTTTGAATGGTTATGGTAAATTTTCTTGTTCATTCTAATATTATGAAATTGCTAGTTTGAAACCCTACGGGAGAAGCATATGTTATTATCCTTTTCCTTATAATTTTCCACCTACTTGAATTTGCTAGAAAACATCTCCTTTGAAGAATACACTAGAGCCCTACCTTTGTAGCACTCTAGTAGCATTGTTTCATTAGCTTCATATAAATTATTTCAAGCTTGATCTAAGGAAGAAGGAAATCACTAGGGCCTAAGGTTACTTACTTCCTAGCAATTTTTCCTTCCAGGGTTAGATATTGAGGCCTTAGGTTACTAACACCTCAATCATCTCACCCATCCCTTTAGATTACCTATTATCATTTGTTTTTTCCTCTAAGAATTTCCACTACAAACTTTGAGTCCATTACCCTAAAAGGCACTAGTCCACTCCTTGCAAGTGATTGATTGATCAAACAACTCTTAAACCATCTTCCCTAAGACTTTTACTAATCCTAACTAACTCTAAATTAGACTAACTCACTAACTAATTTTCTGTTGTTGCAAAAGATTGCTACAACCATCTATAACAACAACAAATTCATCCTAAAATCAAGATTAAAATCTGATTATACATTGCCATTACTGCTTCCGACAACTATTATCATTCTGTCAATTTTAGGCTATTATTTCTTGTCATTCTTGAAGCATTATTGAGGCATAATTGTGTAGTTGTTGCTAAATATTCATTGCTGTTATAAATATTTATATTGATTCAGTTTTATATCAGCTTGTTTATCTTCCAAAAGTTTATGCTTTTATGAAGCTTTGACATCATATGGTACTTGCAAACACCATTTCTTTTCTACTTGTTGTCTTGTATTGGGCAGGTACACTTAAATTGTATTTTTCTTCATATCAATGAAAACCTTGGAAATTTTGATCAGAGTGACTTGTGAGAGGGGTGGGACTTTCTTGTAACTTTTACCTTAGCCTTCTCAAACCCCCAGGTCACTGGGGACGTCTCCCCTGGGGTACTAGTCCTGAATAGAAAGAGGTGTCCTATTAAGGTGACAGTGATAGGTCATCCTCCTTGTTACGCCAATTTAGTACCCACTTGCCTTTGGATTTTTGGAAAGTACAAATTGCGCGATAACATTTTGGTGCCATTGTTGGGGAACACTGAATCAATTTTCCTCAAAGACGACACTTTTCGGTAAGCCTTTCCCCAAAATCTTTTATCTTACAAAGCTTACCTGGCGACTCCACTGAGGGTGATCCCCTCATCCCTTTGATAGTTTCAAGAAAATTATCTGGCGACTCTACAAAGCTCAGGGAGGTATACCAACCCTCCCAAGTCCTTTAGAAGAAAACCTCCCCGAAACCCTCCTATAGTAAAATCATTATTTGGAGGCAATCTTCATTTAAACACAATGTCTAGCACAAGAACTCAAACTGTTAATCCAAATCAAGCTAATAACTAGAAACAATGGTCATCCAAGCTCTTCAAACCGTTATACATGACAAATATACGAGGATACCCTAGGAAAATGCCCCCTAAGTATGAGAAATGTTTGCCTAAATTCACTGGTAATGATGTAGTGAGTGCCGAGGATCATATGAGCAACTTTTGGGCCTTATTTCAGCTTCATCCCATCAGTGATGATGCTGAAGAATTAGCTATGAAATTGTTCTCTGGTACCCTCCATGATGGTGCTAGACGATGTCACAATGGTCTCCCTGATGCTAGTATTAAAACCATGGATAAATTGGAGGAAATATTCCTCAAATGATGGAGTGTCAAGGAAGACCCCAACATGCTATTGATAAGGATGAATAACCTCACAAAAAAAGAGAATGAAACTGTTAGGGAATTTCATGATATATTTGAAAACTTAATGCAAAAGATCCTAGTGAGCCATCATCCTTCAGATAATTTCCTTCTCTTTCTTTACACTAAATAATTTACAGGACAGATGGGCTTTCTCGTCAGAGATAAAGCCCCTAAAAAAATCCAAGAAGCCCAAGAGGTAGCTACAAGGATTGGAGACAATCTATAATCATCTAGAGTTGAACCTTTCTCTGCCTCAAGAGTCAAAGTGGATGCTAAAACTAAGATAGTCCATAATGTCGAACCTACCTTAGATATTAGCGCTAGCTTGGAAAAGTTGTAGTTGAATGTGGATGGCATAGTAAGAAACCAAGAGTTAATGATGAATAGGATTGTCAATTTGGAAAGAGCTCAGCAACAAGATCCCAGGTTTCCTTACAAAGGGAAATTCCAGAAAGGAACTCAAGTTTTTAGACCGAAAAATGATCAAGAAGTTCCTAATACTTTAGCCCTCGAAAACATGCTAGATGAAAACCCTTGGTACTTACAATGCAGAGACTCACATTGGGAGCACGAGTGTCCCATGAACAACAATGAACATGACCAAATAAATATTATCAATCATACCATTGAAGGTCCTCAACATTTCCTTAAATGTCACTCTTGAAGAACATCAAGAAGGCATAAAGGAAGCAACCATGAAGGCTAGGATGGAGGTGATAAATAACCTTGACCAAGAGTCGAGATAAAATTTGAAGAAGCAAGAATTCCAAGTATACACTAGGAAAAAATGAATGTACCAACCTCTCTCTAATGGGCCTGTAATTTCACAAAAAAGACCTCCACCTATGAACATACTCCTTCCTAAAAATCCTCCCAAAACCGACAAGGTGGATTTGAATTTTGACTTTGAAGGTGCATTAGAAAAAATGCACGTAACCATTGCACTAAGGGAAGTCATCAAGGTCCCATCTGTAAAAGAAAGGTTTGAATGTTTTTTCAAAGGATCAGATGAGCCAATGGACCCTCCTATCATGTTACAACAAAATCATTTTAGGGTTCAATATGATGGACACCTGCCTTTCTTCATGACATTATTGGTTAATAACAAATGCCTTAACAATTGTATGCTTGATTCATGGGCATGTGCTAACATGATGTCATTGAAGGTCATGGAGAAATTAGGCTTGAAGGCCACACAACCTTACAAGAATGTGTGTGGTTTTGAATCTAGGGCCATACCCACTCATGGGGTAGTTGAAAACGTTGAAGTAGGCCTTGGAAGATATCCTGAGAGACTTATCCACATGGGTATTGTGGTTGTGGATGTCCCAGATGTATGGGAATTTTGTTGTCCAAGAATTTTTCTGCAATGTTGGGAGGCACCTTAGAAATGGATATAACTTACATTAATGTGCCTATGAATGACAGGACAATAAGCCGCCTTCCAAATTTTCCAATGGCCAAGGTCCATGTGCAGGAAATTGATGATGATGTTGAGACTAGCCAGATACATGAACCAATCAAGGAAAGCCTTCCTGTATTTTCACATGAGTATTTACCTTTCACTTCAGAGGAAGAATTTGATAAAATAGAATGTCCAAAGAAGGAAGAATACCAACAACTCCTAGACAAATACAAGGACAAATAAGTTGGGACTATCAAGCTATTAAATAAAGGAGATGACAACATATTGATTAGGCCGACCCAACAAGAAGTTTTCACAACAGAATCCCACCCTCCTCCCTCAAAAAAATATACTAGAGTTGTACAAGAAAGAACCAAATTCAAAACAAAGGATTACGAAGAGGGAGATACAGTCTGGATGTGGGATACAAAAAGGGGAGAGCCTAGTAATGTTAAAGGGAATGCACAGTTTTGGCTTGGACCTTTCAGAGTCAGAATGAAGTCAGTCAATGATTCCTACTATCTATCCACATTGGAGGGAAGAAGACGTCCATTATCGGTCAGTGGAAACCTCCTCAAACCCCATCAAGGGGAAAATACTTGAATTCACAGTTAATTACATGTAAGTAGGTAGGCATTTGCATTCATTGTATATACCATCTGCATATCATTCTAGAGTAGTGTAGTTGTAATTTCATTTCCATTTGTATATATGATTGCTTACTTTTATTTCATTGTATCATATATGAGCCAGGGGTGATATCACCACCCCAAAAGATCACTAATCGTTTTTGTTGAGATCTAGCAGATCACAAGTCATGCCAAAGATGTTGAGGTTCTCATGCACTCTACGATGAGTACATGTCCCCAAGTTGGAGCCAGATGTTATCCTCTATCCTAGGGATAACTAAGGAGATTATGTCTCGAGGCCCACAGGTCCTAGACATGGAGTACCGAGAGCCATATGATTTGAGATTGGCCCTGGAGGGACCATATTTTCTTCACTACATCCTATCTATCATCATCAACAAAATCCATCCCATTGGCCTGATTCTGAAGTAGCAGTGGATCTTGCTCCATGAGGTAATGAGTCTGGGTTTCATGGTATGCGTCACTCTGATTTTTGAAGCATTTGAATATGTGCACTAAACTCTCTTTTGTTTAATGACATTTGTTTGGAAATTATTCTCTTTAACTTGTCCATACCCAGGGGCGATGAAAAAGTGCCCTAGTAAGTTGGTTCCCTTAGGGATGATTTGTCACTGGGTGGGTCTATGAAAGGTCATCGTCTATTCCTTCCATACTTACCACTTTTCATCATTGTCCCTCTCATATTTCCCCTACCTTGGTTAAGGAATTGTGTTTGCCAAGCTAGTAAGGGTTGTACCTTACCTTGTGGGAAGAAGGGGCTAAAGGCCCAAAGGGTAAAAGTAGCTGGAAAAAGTTAAAATCCAAAATGAAACCTTGAGATGCTTCACCCGGGGATTCCCGAGAAAGCAATAAATGGCTTCTCAGCAAGAAAAGGAGACCCGCAAAATAAAATAAAACTCAAGATCTAGTTGGTGGATAGGAGGTCTCATCATGAGCCGACCTATTAGGTCCATGGGCATGTAGTGGTATGACACTGCCATCCATCTTCTCACCAAAACAAGGTAGTGGCTCTTGGTGATATAGCTAAGAGAGGGGGTCTCATCACGAGCTAACCTTCTCATTTCTGTGAAGTGCTTGTGGATAACGCTGTCACCACTGGTCACCACGCTAGGACAATGTCCTCCAACTATTCTCTTGAAAATAAAAATCAATAAGACAAAGAATAAAAGGCATTGAATGGGCTAGGAAATAATGGCATTCATGACAAGGTGCAACTCACCCTCTACAGAGGCACCCACAGGTAAGACCTACATTTCTCTGTTATCACTACACCCCTTGTCCAAACATTCCCTACACCATCTCATACATCTACATGACCTAGATTGGTATTCCCCTGGGAAACACCCCAAACTTGAGGAGGATTAGCCCAATAGGACATTGTGAGACCCTCTCCAAACCTAGCTTGTAAGCTGCATAGCATCTTTGAGCATTTGTCTGGGTAAAAGGGGGTTTGATGAACATGTTTGGGTAATTCGATTATTAGAGATGATTGACATTGCTATGATCCCTCTGACTTATGAGCCCATGGAGGGCATACTTGTTTTTTCTACAAGACCATGCCCGGTGGACATGTACATATGGGGAGATGATTAGTTCAGATCTCCATGGGGCTAAAATACCACTAAATGGATGATGTGACCCCAACCAAGGGCAAAGAGACACCAAAGGCGTACACCGGAGAAAAGGAAGGACGTTACACTAGAGACAATTTGGCAGGAATGGACCTAGGGGGATATTTCTCTCCCCCCTAAATGTTGGCCTTGGAGGCCCATGACATCACCCTTGTGACCCTAGACATCATGCAACATCATATGGACATGATGGAGGTAGTTGTGTGCCAAGTGGCATGTGTGGAATCATCCAGAGGCCTTGGAAGGCCTAACGTTTTGCTCATGGAGCCTGATGTCCCACCTATGATTCCCAACGTCACCCTAGGAGGGAATGATGCCACCTCTACTGCACTTTTTAGGGTCTAATTCTTTAAATTTATGTTAAAACTGGATTTTTGATGTAATTTGGCCATGTCGGCCTTTTCTGACCTAAATTGTAATTAAAGGTCATTATCATTGTATAAATAAGAGATAAATCTCTTGTATTTTTCATCATCTTTCACTCACACAAGTGTGAGGTCTGAAATTTTTCCCTCTTTAAGGGTATTTGGCTGAAATTAAGTGGTGCACAACTTCTTGGAGAGGCTATTCTTGGTGTGTTTTGGAATTTTCATGGTGGAAAGTCCTCAACTAAGGTTTTTTGTGCTAGATTAGTCTTGATTAAGTAAGTAAATCTGCATTTCTTCATTTATTTTTGAATGGTTATGGTAAATTTGCTTGTTCATTTATAAGATTATGAAATTGCTAGTTTGAAACCCTACGGGAGAAGCATATGTTATTATCCTTTTCCTTATAATTTTCCACCTACTTGATTTTTCTAGAAAACATCTCCTTTGAAGAATACACTAGAGCCCTACCTTTGTAGCACTCTAGTAGCATTGCTTCATTAGCTTCATATATTTTATTTCAAGCTTGATCCAAGGAAGAAGAAAATTGCTAGGGCCTAAGGTTACTTACTTCCTAGCAATATTTCCTTCTAGGGTTAGATATTGAGGCCTTAGGTTACTAACTCCTCAATCATCTCACCCATCCCTTTAGATTACCTATTATCATTTGTGTTTTCCTCTAAGAATTTCTGCTACAAACTTTGACTCCATTACCCTAAAAGGCAATAGTCCACTCCTTGGAAATGATTGATTGACCAAACAACTCTTAAACCATCTTCCCTAAGACTTTTACTAACCCTAACTAACTCTAAATTAGACTAACTCACTAACTAATTTTCTTCTATTGCAAAATGTTGCTACAACCATCTATAACAACAACAAATTCATCCTAAAAGCAAGATTACAAGATTATTATACATTGCCATTATTGCATCCGACAACTATTATCATTCTGTCAATTTTAGGCTATTATTTCTTGTCATTCTTGAAGCATTATTGAGGCATAATTGCGTAGTTGTTGCTAAATATTCATCGTTGTTATAAATATTTATATTGCTTAATTTTTATATAAGCTTGTTTATCTTCCAAAATTTTATGGTTTTGTGAAGCTTTGACATCATATGGTACTTGCAAACAACATTTCTTTTCTACTTTTTGTCTTGTTTTGGGCAGGTACACTTAAATTATATTTTGCTTCATCTAATAAAACCTTGTAACTTTTGATCAGAGTGACCTGTGAGAGGGGTGGGAATTTCTTGTAACTTTTACCTTAGCCTTCCGAAACCCCCAGGTCATTGGGGACGTCTCCCTTGGGGTACTACTCCTAAATAGAAAGAGGTATCCTATTAAGTTCACAGTGATAGGTCATCCTCCTTGTTACGCCAATTTAGTACCCACTTGCCTTTGGATTTTGGGCAAGTACAAATTTCTCAATAACAATCTAGAACTATTGCAAGTGCCAACATGCAAAAGCACCATAATGAAAACATGCCAGACAATTGGTAACAATTGCCTGCACAAGAATTGGAAATAGATGAAATGTCCACTGTGCCAGGAAAAAAATTTGTACAAAGCACAAAAGACATAGCTATGCAAGATGCCAACAAATTGTCCAAGCATAAGTTTTTGCATATAAGAAACAACGAATTGCACATTGCAATATTGAACATATGCTACACATGAATCCTCTTCTTAGATTCATTGAATTGTTTCATATGCCCTTGTAAAATATTTATTTTACGTAGTCCACCTCTCGCTCTCATTTTTGTTACTCATCCATTGAGAAGGGAAATAAGGAAATATATTATTTCTTTCTTTTCCTTGACAACAAAGATATACATGTATTGCAATGATACCAACATGAACTAGGACCCTATTTCTTGTAACAATTGCATCAAATTCTTGACATGAAGACATATCTTTTGAAAAAATGCAGCTATCTGCATCTCCAAATGTAAATGAAAATGTGAAAGACATAACTGCACTGAGTTCCCACACATGTTCATTGCAAAATTATTGCAAGAGTCAACGTGCAAAGGCACTGCAATGAAGAGATGCAACATAATTGATATCAATTATCTGTATATGAATTGACAATAGACTGAAAGTTCACCGTGAAAGGAAAAAACATGAACATAGCACAGATGAAACAACTATGCTTGATGTAGACAAATTGTGAAAGCAAACATCTTTGCACATAAGCAACAATGCATTCCACATCACAATCTCTCGAAAAAATTCAATTATCTACATCTTCAAATGAAAATGGAATTCAAAGACAACTAACAACACATACAATTTTGCATATGTTGAACCCCAAGGGAGTTAAACAAAACACTAGAGCTAATTCCAATAAAAAACAACACCTGCACTATGAATGAAGCATATGCTATTAGAAAAGAAACAGACACAATAATTACATCTATCCAAGAAGCATAGGTGAATATACATATCTTTAGACACAAAATAAGAATTGGTATAAATTATCCGCATAGGAATTGAAAACAGACTAAATCTTCACTGTCTCAGGCTAAAAACCTGTACAAAGCATGAAAGATACAACTACACGGGATGCAGACAAATTGTCAAAGAGAACACTTACACACATAAGCAAAAACACATTTCACATCACAATATCTTTTCGAAAATGCAACTGTCTGCATGTGATGAACAACAACATGGTTTGATAAGAGATCAAATCTTCATTGTCCCAGGCTAAAACCTTGTACAAAGCACGAAAGATACAACTGCACGGGATGTGAACAAATTGTCAAAGCAAATGCTTCTGCACATAAACAACAATGCCTTGCACATCACAATATCTTTCCAAAAATGCAACTATCCTCATATGATGAACAAAAATATGGTTTAATAAAACACCAGAAAAAAACTACAATAAAACGTAACACTTGCACTATGCATGATGATCCTGATTATTTTGGGAACAATACAAAGGAAAAAATATAACAAAGATATAAAAAATAAATACATAGAGATATGGCAAGAAACAAAATAATACAGTAAATCTAAGATTCTACGAATGACTATCTGAAATACAAAAGACTGTAAATTGCAAGAGCACACAAGCTAGCTAGAATGGTGGTAACTTATCTATGAGAAGAGATGTGTCAGATACTCTCATTTGCAAGAAGCTGATTACAATGAGGCTTGAAAGGCCTTTTTAACACAAATCATAAATGAAAAAAACCTAAACATCCAAAACCATAACCCTAGGAGATGAAGCACCAAAAGGTTTGTGGGCCCGATGGGGGTAGCTGATATGTCAACTTCCCAAGGGCGTAACTTTTGCATACGATCTTCATTTGGGGCATTTGATACCTCATCAGAAAAGTCTATTTGAGAATTACAAATTCCAAAAAGGGTCATCGTATTACGATAAACACTCTTGGCCCCCCAAAATAAAAAAAGAAACATTTTTTAGGGCCTCAAAACAATGCCAGAAGTTTGGGACCCAAAAAATTGTAAACAATTGCCAAAATGGAAAATTGTTCTTTGAGCCAATGGAATAGGTGAGTGGCCACCAATATTCATTTGGATCATTCCTCCCTCCTTAGAAAGAAATTTTATCCATTACGTCAAGTGCCTCCATTATATGGGGAAACTTCTATTGAATCTGATTCCTGGTGAGCCACTTTCCCTGATGAATAACTTGCCCTGCTTTGACGACCCGATAGAATTAGATGGTCTGTTGGAGGGTGTCCTTTGTATTGGTTTCCATGATCCGATCAACTATCGCCTGTTCAATGCAGTCAATATTGAGTTATGTAGGGACCAACTTCTCGACTGAATGTGAAGTTTCTAGGAGAGGTGGAAAATATGGTCAGAGCAGTTCCACATTAAATACCGGGTGCAATCCAAGGAAAGGAGGAATACTTGATTCAAAATCATTCTCACTCATAACCTTGGTGATGGTATAAGGATTGTATCGTAGTGGGAGTAGCTTCTAATGGGGTCCTATGAGGTTCTCTTTATGCAAATGCAACCATACCTTATCTCCCAACTAAAATTTGTGTAGTACCTAATGCTGACCAGGGTGCTTCTTGTACTTGGCATTGGATTTCTGCACAATATCATGAACTTGTTGGATGTAATGGATGCACTCAAAAAATTTGGCTGCCCAATTAGCCTCAGTTTGAGCATGGGAGGACTCTTCCTATGCATATACAATGGGCAGAGCTACGTCAATGGGGGCCAATGGTTGGAACCCCAAGCACACCTGAAAAGGGTTGTGTCCAATAGAGCTATGGAGGGCTCTGTTGTAACTATGTTGAACATAAGGAAGGATTTCATCCCATGTGAATGGATGTTCGGAATTATACATCCTCAGGATATGAACAATCATCCTATTAACTACATTTGTTTGTCCATTAGTCTATGGGTGGAAGGAAGTCGATTTGGTTAGCTTGGTGTCCATCATTGACCATAGGCTGGACCAAAAAGTCCCCAAGAATATACTATCTTGATCATAGATAATAGTTTGTGGGATCCAAAAATGAACCCAAACATGTGTGAAGAAGTGTTTGATGGTGGCCTCGGCTGTGATGCTCTTCTTGGAGGGTGCTCAAATTTCCATATTAGAGAATCCATCAACGACCACGAAGACACAATCATTCCTATGCTTGCTTGAAGGCAGACTGGGCATGTAGTCCATGGATATGGACTCCCAAGGCCTATCCATAGTAGGCAGAGGGGTGTATACCCCCTGTTTCTTGATGGCGGGATTGAAAATGGCACAAGCAATGCACAATATGATGTACTTGCGAACATCTTGTCGAAGCTTCGACCAATAAAAATGATTTTGCAGTACTCCCACTATCGTTTCTACACCAAAATGTCCCACTTCCCAGCTATAATGAGCTTCTCAGATCAGATTTGCACGCTCGCTTGAAGGAACACTATATAGATGACTCAGATGGAATAACAATCCATCTTGGAGATGAAAGTCATGATTTTTTTTTCCAGCACTCAATGTATGATAGGTAGTAGCAAAGTTAGAGTCATTATTGTATAATTGTGTCCATTTAGATGTCTCATGGACACATGAGTTAATAAATATGGTTAGCGCTACCACTAAGGGTCGACTAAGAAAATATATGACATGGTTGGTGCTACCCTTATTGTTCTTGATATTCAAGTGGAATTGCTGCAGGAACATGGACTGCTTCCGATGGCTATCACTCTGTAACTTTCCTTGTGTCTACATGAATTGCTGAGGCCTGTGATTAGTGTGGATGATCGTTTCCTTTCCTAGAATGTAATGCTTCCACTGTCGACATGCCTGCATAATGGAGTACATATCTTTGTCGTATGTGGGGTATATTCGAACAACATTAGATATATTTCACTATGATAGGCTACCAGATGCCCATACTGAGTGAGGACTGCACCGATAGCATAATTTGAAGCATCTGTCTCAATCTCAAATGGTTGTTGCAGGTTTGACAGAATGAGGAATGGTGTTGAGTAGAGGTGAAATTTCAAATCCTTGAATGATTTTTGTTGGGGCATGGACCACACAAACTTGTCCTTCGCGCCACCCTTGTTCACCTGGCTTAGGGCCCAAGCGATATGAGATAACCCCAACATAAACCGCTGGTAGAAGTTGGTGAGGCTCAAAATCCACGGAGCTCAGTCATTGTCTTTAGGGCCGACCAATCGCGGATGACTTGGATCTTGGTTGGATCCACATGTACACCCTGCTCATCCAATATGTATCCCAAATATTGTATTCTCTGCATTCCAAAAGAACACTTCTCCAAATTGGCATATAACTTGTGCTGTCCCAGGGTGCCCAATACCTGTTGAATATGCTCCAAATGTTCCTCCCAAGTTTTTATAAATATGAGGATGTCATCCAAATATACAACCATAAAGGAGTTTATAAATGGTCGTAATATATCATCCATCATCTGGTTGAATGTGGCCAGGGCATTAGTCAAACCGAAAGGCATGAAATACCACTCAAAGAGGCATTCTTTAGACTTGAAGGTTGTCTTCCACACATTAGTTTTCTCAATCGACATCTGGTGGTATCCTGACTTCATATCAATCTTACTGAAAAACTTGTCTCCCTTGAGCTGATCGAGAAGATCATCAATCCAATGAATTGGGTACTGGTTCTTGATTGTGTTCTTGTTCAGGGATATGTAATCAATACAACGTCATCATATCCGGTCCTTCTTCTGTACCATAACAATTGGGATCCCTCAAGGTGAGGAGATTGGTCTGATGTGGCCCTTTAGAATTAGCTCTTAGATCTAGCGTTTTATTTTTTCATTCTCCATACTAGAATGCCTCGATACAGGGTCGTTAGGCAGAGGAGCACTGAGTGTCATATCAATTGAGTTCTTTACCCGACTGTGCACATGAACCCCAATAGGTGAGGCAAATATGTCTTTGGACTCCTCTACTATTCTGTCCATATGTTGCTTTTGGACACCTGTGCAGAGGTTTTGGTAGTTGTAGTGACCTTCCGTTCACCTTACGATTGAACCATACAAAGGAAAGATCTCCTGGTCTGAGAGACCACCTTTCTGCATTGTTTCGATGAGATCAAAGGGACCTCAATATTTGGGATTGCCTTCGGTACCCTTTAGAGTTGACCTCCCAAAGTAATAATGACACTACGAGGCCTAGATTCATAAACAACATGACACTTCCACATGAATGGTTTTCCTAACAAAACATAACAAAATTCAAGGGGGGAAACATCACACAATACCTCATCTTTGAAGGGTTTGATGCCGTAGTGTAGTCGAATTTGATGGATGACGTGGATGTCCCGTCCCTGGTTAAGCCAACCAATGGTTTATGGATGAGGATGAAATTTCATTGTTAGGTTCAAACTATTGACAACTTTTGCTGAGATCAGGTTCTTCTAGCTACCACTGTCAATAATGAAATGAAGTGGGGTTCCCTTCACCCACATCGTGAGTGGAATGTCGCTCTCCTTCTTCAGGATCCTCAGGTTCCTCTAACTAGACTTTGGTGGTAGCGATCGTGGCACTAGGTTATGCATAAACAAATCATCTTCCCTTTTCTAGTTCTAAATCAGAGTCTGAGTCAACATCTAACCCTGGGGATTTCTTCTAAGAAAACAACGATTGTTTTGAGTGACATTCATCAGTATTGTGCCAAGGGATTTTGTGGAACTCACACCATTTTTTAGTGTCCTTCTTAGACTTCCCATTACCCTTCTTTACTAGTGGCTTGGGATGGTTATCCTGGGGTTGACCATCCTTGCTCTATCCTATGGCCTGGGAGTTAGGGCCACCCTTACCATACTTTCGATGTTGCAGATTTGCAAACCCGAACTCCAACTTGTTCTGCTGCTTGAATTTCTACTCGATTTTGACAACATATCGATAAGTGGCTCCCAATGATGAGATTTCCATAAACTCCATTTTGGTTTGGATGTACCTGTGCATATCCCCGTCGTATTTTAGGACTACATGCTGCTCAGAGTGTTTGATACCCAACTTGGTGCACAAGGTATGGAAAGTATTTGTGAACTTTGACACTGTTTTGCCTCTCTCTTGGCGCAGTCTGGTTCATCTCGTGTACTGGTCATCATAACTTCCAACGAGGTAATATTGTTCCTTGAGGGCATAAAAAAAAGCCGCCCAAGTGGGTCCTGGCCCAAAAATTAAAGACTCATCCTTGGAATGTCTCTCACAGTAAGTCTCCCACCAATATCTGACATGGGGAAGGGCCTTAAGGAGAGCAGAGGTGATATTTTCACTGTTGGAAAAATTGTGGACAAAGAAATAACCCTCTGGTAGATTTAACCATTTTGACAAAGCTTCAACATCTATCTAGGATTAAAATAAAGGAATATCAAATTTAACTTGTACCTTGAAGGGTGTCGCACCTCTAAAGTGACTATGAGGGTTGGGGGGGGACATTAATAGAGAAAATATATTAATATATTTTCTCTATTAATGTCCCCCCCAACCTTGGTGACTCTTTTGTTGTCGACAACCATCAAAGGATCTGGGCGAAATTATCTATCATCTCGTTCCTTTGTCGCGTGAGGGATTTCTTGAGCAACCATTTGAAAGGATCTCCTGTCCCTTCATCCCTATTTTCTTTGTAATGGAAGGTTTCTTGGGCTTGCGAGAGCAATTTTCCTCAAGAGAAACAAGCTCGAGACCCAACTCTCTATACCCCGATCTCGTCAGGGACATGCACTAAGAACGAAAAGGAGAAGACCGCTATGATACCACTAATCTGGATTATTTGGAAACGATACAAAGGAATAAATATAACAGATACATAGTAAATAAACACATGGAGATATGGCAAGGAACATAATAATACAGTAAATCTCAGATTCTATTAATGACTGTTTGAAATATAAAAGACTGTAAAATGCAAAAGCACGCAAGCTAGCTAGAATGGTTGTAGCTTGTCTTTGAGAAGAGATTACAATGAGGCTTGATAGGCCTTTTTAAAACAAAGAATAAATGATAAAACCCTAAACATCCAAAACCCTAACCCTGGGAGATGAAGCGCCAAAAGGTTTATGGGCCCCAATGGGGGTAGTTGATATGTCAACTTCCTAAGGGCATAACTTTTGCATACGATCTTTGTTTGGGGCGTTCGATACCTTGTCAAAAAGGTGTGGTCGACAAGTAAATTTTTTTCTAGAGATTAAGGTTTTTCATTACGAACCCATGCCCCCCCAAAAGTCTAAAAAAACATCGTTTAGGGCCTCAAAATGGCCCCAGAAGTTTGGAACCCGAAAAACTGTAAAAAATTACCAAAATGGAAAACTGTTCTTTGAGCCAGTGGAATAGGTGGGTGGACACCGATATCCATCTAGATCACATGAAGCATTAGAAAACACACATACAAACTAATTTCTTCTATCCAACAAACATAACTGAATATCCATATCTGCAGACGGAAAATAAGAACTAGTTTATAATCTTCCTTGCCATATAGCACACAATGCACATGATTTATTACATCAGAAAAGAAGAACACAAATTAATTGCATCTATCCAACAAACATAGACTACTATCCATATCTGTAGAACCAAAACAAGAATTTGTATAAATTATTTGCACATGAGATGAAAACAGACCAAATGTTCACTGTCCTAGGCAAAAACCCTGTACAAATCACGAAAGATACAACTATGTGGGATGCAAACAAATTGTCAAATCAAACGATTTTGCACATAAGAAAGAACACATTGCACATCTCAATATCTTTCAAAAAATGCAACCATCTACATATGATATATAGGGACAAGCTTTAATAAAACACCTGAACAAACTCCAACAAAACACAACACTTGCACCATGCGTGAAGCATATACTATTAAACAACAAGCACACAAAATTATTGCCTCTATCAAACAAACATAACTGAATATTGATATCTGCAGACACAAAAGAAGAATCAATTTCTAATCTTTCTTGCCATATAGCACACAATGCACATGATTTCTTAACTGAATATCCATATCTACAGACACAAAATAAGAATCAATTTCTAATATTCCTTTCCATATAACACATAATGCACAAGATTTCTTACCCCCTTACATAGTATTACACAATACCAACACCACAACTCCTGCAACTCACAATACACATCACTTCCAATTTGATAACACCTTCATCTTTCTGAACACCTTTTTTTCCTATTAACCTTTAATTGTCTTCAATGTACACACTTTTTGTAATAAACCCTGATCTGCTTAAATCATCTCTGCAAAAAAAACAAAACAATAATCAACCATTTCAACCAACAATAGATCAGAAATAAGTGCACTAGGCATGAGGGTTTTTCTTGCACACCTTTCACTGTTTTTGGCCTACACAGTTTCTGCCAGTAAGAAAACAGAGTAAACAACACTATGCATGCAACCAAACTGGGTCAAGGCAAGATAGTAGATGCACATGATTTATTACCCTCTGGCATAGATTTGTAGAAACCCAAATCCATGTCTAGTAAGTCGCTAGTTGTGGCACTTGTAACTTCTGAATAACCTCGTCTTTTTGGCTCGTAGCACACTATATCATGTTAAAATGAAAATAACTCAACATTTACTTTCAACAAACAAACTCAATTAAAAATCCTTGCAATCCATAAAATCTCTCACATAGAATCATGTCATACAATACATATAAATCTATTTATATTTATTAAAATTTGTCTATACGTTGTATAATAATAAATACATTTTCATATTCTCCATTCAAAAACTAGCACATGTAGATTTTTTGAGATACTTGCACAAAATATCTAGCTAACAATCAAATGTACACAACTTGCAAATGGTGTGAAGAGAAGACAAAAAATGAAGTAAAGAATGAAATAATTTCTATTAACCAAATTCCACACACAAAAGGTGAATACTTTACAATAGATATAGGCTACATGAGTAACTAATGCGCCATATTAGTGATCTAGAGAGATCTAGACACTCACTGACAGAAATTGAAG
>JASDQU010100536.1:225982-237430 GCA_032191745.1 Picea mariana
AAATGGTGTGAAGATAAGACAAAAAATGGAGTAAAGAATGAAATAATTTCTATTAACCAAATTCCACACACAAAAGGTGAATACTTTACAATAGATATAGGCTACATGAGTAACTAATGCGCCATATTAGTGATCTAGAGAGATCTAGACACTCACTGACAGAAATTGAAGTAATATACCACCTAGTCCTAGTTAATTGATCAATGCAATCATCCGTTTACTAAGTCACACATGTGGAAGTGAAAGAAACACATGCAAATGCTAGTGATAAAACCGAGTTTTCCATGCATGCATGACTTCCATTAGTCTAACTGAGTGTAACTGACTCTGAACTGAAGAATAACATCCTATTTTGTATGAGAATATTTTTTAGAGAGAATATTCTCATCTAAGGAAGCCTCTCAACATTGGACTATCAAACTTAGTAAAATAATTCTAGGTGAGTGTGTAATATCTCCAACACCCCCCTAAAGACTACTAAGGTGTACATGATGAATGGGTCTCGAAAACAGAGGCCATGTTAGGTACCCATGAACAATGCAACTAATGAACACTGAAATAAAGTGAGAAAAGAGGGAAAACCTCATGGGAACCCCCCCAAAAAAATAAAAAATAAATACATTGTATCAAAAGAAGAGAAAAACAAGTGAGATACACCACGTGGCAAGTAGATAGTCTCCAAAACCAAGAAAAGTTGACAAGTCAATGAAGCATGATCTGATGATGATAGATCATAATTTGCTCCAATGAGTGTGCTGAAGATGAAATGTTGTAGTTGATACTAGTTGAAAACAATCACATCTCTCCAAACATTAAGGCACTAGACTACACCAAGATGGTCGATCTAGTCAGAGTGCTTCCAAAACATAGAATAAAATACCATAAAAGTTTTCAAAATAATGGTGAATGGAACTGTAAGGCGTCATAACCAGTCAAGTCAAGAGAAATGAGAATGGTTCCGTTGTATTGTGTATGAAACAAATTTGTAATATGTCCTCAAACAATGGCTCAAATGTTTCCATGACCAGTCATCAATCCAACCACAAATGATCCTCGGAGTTGGTACCTTGCCAAGATGTTGTTGTATACACCTCTTTGTCAATGAGTTGAAATAAGAGTAATTGACAAAAGGTTGTGGATACCTGACATGAAGACAATGTTGTCCTTGATCATGATGTTGAGGATTCCAATAAGTGGAGGATGTAGACCGTGAAGCTGATGCTGAAGAGTCTATTGCTACTAAAAACTATGATGCTGGTGTTGAAGAGTCTGACACTAGCAACTATAATGATGAAGTTGGTGCCAAATCTGGATGTTAAATCTCCAAAGTTGTATCAATAATAGGTGTAGGTGGTGGTTGCTACAACTCAACAATAAAAGAGTCATCTTGTGTTGGAAAAAATTGAGTATGAACAACAAAAATATCGAGTTAAATTGCCACTCCTATTGAAGTCCCAACAAAACTAAGTCCAACTTTTGCTGGTCTCATCAGAGGCTGAATGAGATGTACAATCCCTTCTCCATTATTACCAAGGACACCACCAGTGTATCCCATCTGATGCATCAATTTTGACCCAAAACCATGAGTGTGTGGCTCAAAATTTGGTGAAGGAAGCTCAGTAGTGGTTAACAATGCAAAAGCGACATTAGAAGTAAGATATTGTTGCAAATATTTATGAAAACAAGCAATAATATCTTCCTTCTAATTTAAATCAACCAAAAAATGTTCATTGAGAAGAGTGAATTTCTCCTCCATCTCATTAATGCGAGTGGTCCAAGTATAAACTTGAGCTTGATGCTTCTCCATTAGAATCCAAATGAGTTCAGAATCTGTGGAATAATAGTTACACATGTTTTGAAGACAAATCTTGGATCTCTCTTGTTCACCTTGAAGTTTTCTAACTTCTTTGACAAGTTTTAGATTCAAACTCTGAAGGGTCGAGATATCTACATCTTTGTCCTTCATTATAATGATTCTCTCCCAATGAATGATATTAGTGAGATATGCCTGTCAGAGTAGTGATCTGAGGTTATGCTGATCCATTGCATGCAACTATAGATATGATAAAACCATTGTATCTCCTAAACTACGATGTGGGTAATGGATATTTTTGGTGAGCGTGAGCATCCATATGAAATGCATCTCTCTACAAAAAGAAGATCAACCCATATTGTGGATTTTGAGATATTGTTGATGGATTTGTGGCAATTATATATCTGACAAAACAACTTTATCTTCTAAACTATGATGTGGGTATTGGATATTTTTGGCGAGCGTGAGTATCCATATGGAATGCGTCTCTGTACCAAAAATCAGATTTACCCATATAGAGGATTTCGAGAAATGGTTGGCGTATCTATGGCATGTTGATCTTGGAGAGAATGTGAGGTGTAAGAAGAATTGTCGGTGAGTAATTCATCTTTCCTACTGCTTTGTTCCATCTTCGATACCTGCAAAAGACTGCTGGTGATGATCCTTACTAGTGGCCTATGGAATATGATACCGGGTCTATTTTCTTAGATACCTACACAAAATATATAGCTAACAATCAAACATACACAACTTGCAAATGGTGTGAAGAGAAGACAAACAATGGAGGAAATAATGAAAGAATTACTATTAACTGAATTCCACACACANAGGTGAATAATTTACAATGGATATAGGCTACATGAGAAACTAATGCACCATAGTAGTGATCTAGAGAGATCTAGACACTCAATGACAAAAACCAAAGTAATTTTCCACCTAGTCCTAGTTAACTGATCCATGCAATCATCAGTTAACTAAGTCACACATGTGGAAGTGAGAGAAACACATGCAAATGGTGGTGATAAAACAGGTTTCCATGCATGAGTAAATTCCACTAGTCTAACTGAGTTTAAATGACTTTGAACTGAAGAAGAACATCCTATTTTGTAGGAGAATATTCTCTAGAGAGAATATTTGCATCTAAGGAAGCGTGCTCAACAATGGAATATCAAACTTAGGAAAATAATTCTAGGTGAGTGTGTAATATCTCCAAGAACATAGTGGAAAGATTTGGGAATCAAAATCGTCTCAGAACTTCGACAGTCGTACCTTCACCTCTTCTAATCACGTGCTACAACTACATAACTAAATTTATTATTAGATTACTGCCGCTGGTCCGACAATAATATCTTGTTTCGAAGGATCAATCACAAGCCAGTAAAAAAATTGAATTGCTAGCACCAAAGTTAAACTATAGAAAAAGTGATAAATTTTTGGTCAATGCAAAAACTAATTAGTAGTTAACGTAAAACCCATTGCTATAGCCCCAGGCCTTTGACATGGACTAATAATAACTAATTATTTCATTAAATTTGATATGTATATCTTATTAATTGTTGAATAAGATAATACAATTGAGAACCTATTTATTGCTAGACAATCTTTCTAGATAAATATTGATTATTGGTTGAGAACCTATTTATTATCCCATGTACTGAATTAATTGCAATAAGATTTTCTACCCATTCATTGCTTAAATGGCATTCACTATCCATCAAAAATATGTTTGCGAGAGAAATAAAATTCTGAGTAGTAAAATAAATATATTTTACTGCGAAGTTTCATTGTTGTTGTTTTTGTTTTTTCTTAAATTGAGTAATTAAAGTAGTCATTTATTATATAGTAGTTTAAAGGCATGATAAAATGGTTCTTGTTTGGCTATTCAAAATTATGAAAGAAAAAATTGAGATTTTTGACTTAAAATTTGGCATGAGAATTATATTGGATTGATTGAATCACACATATAAGATGTTAACATTGTACAATCCGATTGCAATCTAAAATTTGGCATGAGATCATATTGGATTGATGGAATCACATATATAAAATGTTAACATTGTACAATCCAATTGCAACATGGGTATTCGAGGGTGTTGAATCCATTTCTACATTAAAAACGACAATCTCATCAATCCAAAATTACAATTTCAGTAAAGGTTGCATGGCCAGATTTCAATAATGGTCAGCTCAATTAAAACCAAATTTATAGGATGCTTATACTTTTCTTATTATAATTGTTGGTGTTTCATTATGTGAAAGTGTTGGGACAAGTGTATCATACACCTTGCAATCCTGTAGTAGAGAAGTTATCTCAATGAATGCTGAGTAGTTGTAGGTAATAAATGTTGAGCAATAGTAGGCAATGAATGTTGAGAAAAAATAGTTGGCTTTGAATTAATTGTTGGTGATTTTCAATAGGTAGAATTGGAAAACCATAATTTTTTTTTCATTTTGTTATGGCTATTTATTGAGTGCTTGGGTTGGAGGAAAGGTGATAGTTTTTAAACTTACTGTTAAGTTTCCAAAATTTCTCGGAGACCTTTATGTTGCTAAATACCTCATTGAGAGAAAACAAACTCTATAATTTATCGTAACCATTTGTTAGTCATTGAATAATACATTGAGCATGCTTTGGAGTGTAGGGTTTTTCTCCGGAAAAGGTTTTCCCCAGGAAATCATTATTTAATGGTTGTATGTTTTTGTGTTGTTTATCACTACAATTATGTTTATTTAGTTTTCTACATATTCTTCTCTCATTGATTAGTGTAGGAGGGATATCTCACACCTCTTATTCCTTTCATTTGGTATTAAAACCCATTCACCTTATATCCAAGGTGTTGGGTGTTGGAACATATATACATTTCTAAACTTTTGGACTTTAAATAAATTTCATTCCTGGTTAAATAAGAATAAGGCGCACGTGATATATGCCATTGATGAAGTCTTCCATCTAATCAAATGGACCTAAATCTCTTTGGATTTGTGGATCCGCCAAATAGTTAAAGAGTTAAGTTGCGAGAGGCTACTTCGGAGCTTTGTGCTTCGGGCGTTTCAACAAGTCATAACTTTAAAAAGCCCGAAACCAGAATTTATCTGTTATCGCTTTTTCACCAAACTTTGAAATACACGAGTCACAATACACATTTATGTTTTGAATCTTCCCTGAGTCAACACGTGGCACCCTTCCCTGAGATTTTCATCTAAGGATTCACATGATTCTAATTAACACTCGGCACCCTCTGGCCTCGAAACGTCATCTAGAATGACATCATTCTAGACACGTCACTACAGAGGATGGCCTTTCAGATATATAATAACGAGCTAAATTGCAAATCCACGAAGCAACAAAGTCCCGAAATATTAAATCTTAATAAGTTAAGTTAATCTCAGTTAAAAGATAGTTAATAACTTCGCACTTCGGAGATTCAGACGTTTATCATTCATCACATCTTGAAGTCTCTGAAGTCCGAACTTCCAAAACACTTCGAGCTTAAACAAGGTTAATTAAAGATAAATAACGAATAACCGATAATTAATCATTTCATGGTTTCAATTTTCGGGGATTCTATCTTGAGCTACTATTAAAAATCTCGAAGTCTGAATACCTGAAAACACTTAGAGTTAAACACAATTAATTAAGGTTTTAAATAGGATTATCTCACAATTAATATTTTGTGAAATAGCAATTCGGGAAATTTCAATACTTATTTCATTCAAATCCCCGATCGCGAACCACCAAAATTAATGGCATTAATCACATACCTATGGTAATGATTCTAATGTGGATTGCAGATTGCCAGCTAGATCTTCTCATTAAGGTAAAGGGATTTATCGTCAATAAAGGTATTCTAAAATTAATACGCCTAAGGTGAATAAGGACACTTGATTTTTGAATTCCATTTTTATTCTCGCAGAATAGAAAGATTTATTCAACTAAGAAGCTCACACATTCTGTTGTAACAGGTGACCAAGTTCTAGTTTCACCAAAATCATGGCACCACAAAATATGGCCAAAAAAACCGGTGAAAGTGTAAACTCGAACACAGATGTTCTGTTAGACACCTCACTGAGAGTCATCGATACTGTAAAATCATGGACATAGGTGTTCGACATTCTACAACATGAGCTGATAAATTGCCTATAGGATCTAGGTGACGAAGTGACCGAAACTCAGGCGACTAAACTCAGAGATATTGTAATGTCCCCAAGGCCGAGCCCTGTTGTAAATCATGTTTATGAAATGAATTGTAATTATGTTTTTTATAGGCTGGTAAGCCAAGTTAATATAAGTTGGTGGGATTATTTGATTATTAGGACAGAGAGCCTAAGTGTTGAAGGCCAAGAGCCTGATCTTGTACATGTATCTATGCAGAACATTAATAAAATTATAAACACCGCTGCATGAAGACCGACCACGATGAATGAGTGATGGGGGACTAAGCTTCCACAGAGTAGGCAAGGGATTAGGGGCTGGAAGGTGGGAAAAGGGAATAAGTGTTGAGCCTAGGGGCTTAAGTCCTTAGGGAATAATATTTTAATATTATTCCAAAAGACATGTGAATACTATGTTTTATCCTAAGTTCTTTTTGGAAGGACAAGCAACTTCCAAATGGAAGGAACGCATGATGAAGGAACACATGCAGTTGCATGGGTGACAAGTGTCAACCCAGGCGCATGCAAATAAAATGGCTGAGATGAGCCGTGTTGGGGGTTCCTCCTCCATTCCACCATCGACTGTCTGAACGTGAGTCCCGTCTAAACTCTGCAAGAATACACTGGTGCAACCCTAAAAGCCGAAAAGTCTGTGTTGATTTCTGAGATAGCCAGTACAACCTCTGTCTGAATAGTTTGAGCCTGTGCATGGAATCTCTGTACACCTTGTGCAATCCCGAAACCAAAACCGTGAGTCTATTTCGTGATTGCTGAGCCTGTTTGGGAAGCCTGTGTCTGTTTTCCCAGTTGGCTATTGTGGCCACGTAGTGCTGGACTGCGCGTGGCTTATTGGCCAGTGTGAGTTCATGCTTAGCCTGTGTGTAACCTCTCTCCAGGTGAGGGAGATGATTGTTGTTGGAAGAGGCAGGTTGTCAGGCCTGTGAACAACTCTCTCCAGGTGAGAGAGTTTGCTGGGAAGTGGTTTCTTCCAAAGAGTGTCCAGCACCAGCTTCGAGCTCTGAGACTTCCTGATCCGGCCTGTTGCCGAGACCCAGAGAGGGAGGTGTAGCACCTATGGACTGTGCTTGTGAAGGCGTATACTCCCGAGTGGAACAAGCATGTGGGGAATGAGAGTCCGGGAGTAGTGGGCGTAAGATGGCATCCTGGGAAGAATCCTTCCAGTCATTCTGTGTTTTTTTCCTTGTAACCTTAGCCTAACCTAGGATTCCTTACCTTGGGGTGGAGATTAGTCCCAGCTTAGGGGTGACCCACTGCTGAGTTTGATGAGAAGCGTGGTCTAAGGCTGGTAGGTTCATGGAAGGCCTGCACGTGGTTGGTGGAATTACCATCGTTTCAAAGATAAGTACCAGATGATGTTTTAATTACATTTCTGCATNCATGTATTCTGTTGTGCATATGAATTAATGTTAAAGCCATTGATTATTTATAGTAGCAGTAATTCTTATATTTACTCTGAGTTTAAATGTGTTTAACCTGTTTTAAATGCATGTTATTAATTAAGCATAAAATGATGTTGTTCCGCAAAGTAGCGTCTTCCCGGCCAGTGGGTTGGATGACGGCTTGGAATGGGGGCATTACAGTTTGGTATCAGAGCGTTACAGTATGAAAGAGTGCTCGAGAATGGTATCAGAGCGTTACAGCATGAAAGAGTGCTACAGAATGGTATCATAGCGTTACAGTATGAAAGAGTGCTACAGAATGGTATTAGAGCCAAGGTTTCAATGCTAAGCCTAGCTGGGCTAGATAAGTGGTCTTCAGACTGAAAGTTTTGAGAAGAAATTGTGTCGGGAGGGCCAATTTCAAACCCCAGAATGTTCCTGAGTGTCAAGGAGTCACTTGACCATGTTACAAAGCTCAGGAGGTTTAGTGGTATTTTAGAACCGCATTCGGTGTGGTATATGGCCACCAGGAGAGAGAGAGAGCTCAACACATGAAGTGTTGGAGCCGTAGGATCTGTTCGGGAGGAAAGGAGAACCCTCACGACCATCAGATCTGGAGAACGTGCACGAGGTTTAAAACCCTTTGAAGTTGCATAGGAGTGTGGAAATCGCGGTACGCGAAATCTCGAAACGATCTACACCGTAGATTGTAAGAGAGGAACTTGATCCTTGGATCAAGTGGAAGAGTAGACAGTAATTTTGGAATTTAGGAAAATGAAAGTTCAAGATGTGTGGATGCACAAACTCCCGATGCTCGAAACCCCGAAACACCAAAAAGATCCGCGCCATAGATCTGAGAGAAGTCTAACTGTTGGATTGCCTTGGAATGGACGTGGACACATGGGTGTGCACCACGTGCCAGTGGGTCGAGAAGAAAAGAGAGAGTGGTGGGACCCGATGATGTCACCGAAGGTGACGTGGACCCTCCTAAGTGTGCCACTTGCCATGGTGTATGTGGGAGACAGTTGTGCTCTGTGGACCCAGAGGGTAAGGGAAATAGAATTTTAGATTTTGGGGGTTGGAGAGGGAAGCGAGTATGAGAGCTTCGAGGAATGAAACCCCGAAACCTGAAGCCCCGAAGTCTTGACATATTCGAAGATGGAAGAACTGCAATGTATTTTAACCATTGGATGTTGGGTAAACGTAGACCATCGATCCACCCGATTTACGTGAATTCGGTAAGTCGGAACTCCAGGAGATAGCTGTGTGTGCCTTAAACTCTTTGAAGGCCGAAGACTTGAGTAGCACCTAGTAGTCTAGCACTTGGTCATGACCCTTGGTCACATGGGTAGGGACTAAGAAATAGGGAGCTATCACCGAAAAGTACAGAGCCGAGCAAAGCTCGGAAAATTCGTGAAATTGAAACATTTTCTTAAATTGGATTGTTTATGAATGATGAAGGAATCGCCAAGAAATGAAGGCCTGGCAAATTCTAGTCGTCTGCGCTTTTGTATTGCAGAAGGTTTGACGAGTGCCATAACTGATTTGAATTTCCACAAAGTGCAAAGAAATGGAAAAGACACATAATGCTTCCAGTTCAGAAAACGAAGCTCAGAAGAGATAGAGTAAAACTTTTGTATGTAGAGTGTGCATATCCAACGCAAGGAGTGCTTATAGAGGGAACTTGTTTTAAGTTTGAAAGACTCTAGGAGACGAGCGTAGAGGGTGCCAGGAGGGCACCAGAAAGTCTTTTGGAAAACACCATCGAAGCCTTCGAAATATTTGAAATCCTTCAAGTTAGGGAGGAAGTCAAGTCCAGAAGAATTGACACCAAGATATTTGGAAAGAAGTCATTGAGAACCTGAATGGACGATAGGAATCCTTGGAGGTAATACTGTGTGGAGGAAAGCACCGAGAAAACAAAATCACTGAGGGTTCTGTGGAAGCTTTGCCAGGAGGGCATTGAACAAGTGCATAGAGTGCACATAAGAACTCTATTATGAGATCAGAGGAAGGAGAAGTGTCGAGAAGGAAGACAAAATTTCTGAGAATTCTGTGAGACTCTGCCAAGAGGGCATTGAGAAAATGCATAGGATGCATTGAGGAGAACTCTATTTTGAGTTTAGTGAGAAGACATAGTCACTAAGGATTCTGGAGAACTTTTCCAGGAAGGGCATTGAGTTGGTGCAAGTGTGCACAGAAGGAACTCTTTTGAGTTTTGAGATAGGAGAAGTGTCACAGAAAGACACTCACAGGGTTACTCAACACCCTGTAGGCTCAACAAAGCGTGCTTGAGAAAGAAGTTGCCAGAGGGCACCAATCTCCATTTGAAGGAGAAGGCAAGGGTTGAATCCCTTAGAGGTTGAAGTTCCAAAGCTCAGGAATGATAGTGTTGTTGTGCAAAGAGTAACAACAATGAGGATCAGGAGGTTGAGAAACCCTTCGAGGTTTAACAGTCGACAAAGCTTAGGAGGGACAACGTTCCTAGAACACATGTGAGATTCAAAGGAATTGAGCTCGTAGAGGAAGCGAAGGTCGAGGCCTTTGAAACTTCGGAAAATATTCCAAGGGGAAGGAATAAGTTCTAAAGCTCAGGAGGGAGCATAGCTGTCATTAGATCAACTGGAGAGGAAGAGATCTGGGTCATCAGATCTAGTGCAAAGAACCGATAGTCATCGGATTCGGAGAAGGGCGGCGCACAGAGTTTAACATCTGGGAGGTCGCAAAGGAGAGGAGCCGTATGGACGGTGGAGACACTTCCTGGAGGAAGTGCCAAACTTGCGAGAGTCATTGGATCTTGTAGAGTAGCGAGGGGATTAAGGTCGAGTATCTTTCGATACTATGAAGCTCATAAAGGATAGCGACCATCAGATCCGAGTCAACGACAACTGTTGATCTCATTCAAGAAATCGTGAATTCGGGGTACGTGAGTTCGGAGGGAAAACCAAATTCTTGGTTCCGCGAAGTCCCGAGTCACAAGGAGCAGGGAAGGAGATCCAAAATGTTGGATCTAAGCCATGGGACAACCGTTGGATCAAAACCTCCACGTGGTATCGTGTATTAGGGGTTCGGGGGTTGAAAGAAATTCTTTTTGATTGCGAGGTCGCGAAGTGCCGAGCGCCGAGGGCTCGTAGAACACGTGGCACATCCATTAGGTGGGGACCATGAGGTTGACATGTGGCATAACAATAAGCGCCCAGAGAAAGGGGAAGCAGGTGACAAGTGATAGACACATGTCGCCTGGAAAGGAGTCAACTCATTGCTGAATTTCGTGTCTCGGGGATTCACAAAGGAGGAGAACGAGGGCTCAACACTACAACTCGTGAAGTCACGAGTTGCGAGTAGTGCTAGCAATTAGCCCTAGTCGGTGGTTATGTGTGGAAGGCACTAAAAAGGAGGAGCCATACCCATATCACATCTCGGGTACCGACGTCTGGAGAAAGAGGAGTCGAGGGATTTCGACTCACGAACTCGCGAGTTGCGAGAGGCGCTTGCACTAAGGTAAGGTCGTGGTCACATGGAAATGTGAGGCTCGTGCCTGGCATGAAGTTGTGCAGGGCAGGTTTTCGTGAAGGATCTGTGGATCAGATTCATTGGAGGTTCCAACAGGGAATCAAAGGAGCCGCTTCGGCTCAAGGAGAATTTAGAACGATCCTGTGTGGATCTTGGCCCGAGGGTCGAAGGTTTGTGTCAGAGCTGAAGTGCTAGTTATAAGTTTGATAAAAGAAGCATGAAAGCTTCTACTGCTATCAAATATTCAGGTAGTATAAATTTTAATGGAAGCCATGCAGGTATGAGTTTTTATCACTCTTTTTGCATAATTGTTGAAAGGAAATTTTGGTAAGAATTTCCTCAGCCAGAGATATGTTAAAAAAATCACATGATTATATGATTGAATGCATACCACTGGATGTGGTAAAAGATGTAGGCCTGTATTAATTCAAATCTTTTTAGCTTCTGAATGCACACATTAACATAGTAGAATGTCATGTTAATTTGGTTATGGGGTAATAAACAAAGAATTAAAGATAAAAACTGGTTGTAGGAATAAATGCCAGTAAGCTAGTCATGTATGAGACCAAG
>JASDQU010100537.1:26077-44310 GCA_032191745.1 Picea mariana
ACAACTCTGTCATCTCCAAGAGAAATCTCAATCATGACCTTGGTGTCTCTGAGATTAGAAAAGTGCTCTTGAAGTCCAGTCATATGGCTCGAAGCCCCGCTATCAATAGACCAGATACTAGGTGTCTTCTCAACAGAAGTGCAACATATGAGGAAATCACACTCTCTCTAAAACTGTGTCTGAAAGTCTATCTCCTCTGTTTTGTTTGCGGTACCACCCTTCTTCTTATTCCTTTTCAGGCACTGTCCATCATAGTGCCCAAACTTCTTACAAACAAATCACTTCACTTTGCTCATATCTCTCTTCTAGCCACTACACTGACCACTGTTGCTCTCTCCTACTCCACTACCCTATGGTGGGGACCCAAACTTGGGACCCTACCGACCCCCATGGACGACCTTCTTCTTTCCCTTTGACCAAAGAGAAAGACCCTCCTCACCCTAACCAATCTATTGTTGTCGTTTTCCAGAAGCCTCGGCTGCAAGCCTAATCTCCTCCTAGACGAATTCATCCCACATCCTCTGACATGTAGGCATGACCTCCCTAGCAACTATGCCACATATAAATGGACCCCACGGTTTGGTGAAGCTATTCATAGCTTGCCTCACCAAATATTTAGGGTCAACAACCTTGTCGATGGCTCCAAGCTCGTCTCTGATCTGAGTGAAGGACCAAGGAATGAAGTTACTGACTCATCCTTGAGCATATGAATGCCCCTGAGTCGGTCATGAAGAACCATATTCTGGTTCTCATTGGAGCTCTCATACAACTTGCATAGAGATTCCCACATCTCATATGCACAAGCCTTTCCCGTTAAATGGGTTATGATATGGTTACGAACTGTGTCACAAATAGTTCTCTTCTTCTTGTTGTTCTTTTTCCTGAACTCTGCCACCAAGATGGGAGAAGTGATAGGAATGGGGGGAAAAGTTGCCTTGACTATATCCCATAGCTTGAGGTCCTCTAATATGAAGACCATCCTCGCCTTCCAAGGCGACCAATTGCTAGCCCCTGCTAGCCTATCCTCAACTCGCATCTGAGATGTTAACATCTCTCCCAAACTGCAAACCCAAACTGATTCTCACACTGCCAAGGAAAACACTGTCTCACTTCTATCAACACATGTGTGAAAAAATACAAGTGTAATCTAACCTCACTCCTAACAAAAATAGGTTTGAAAAGAGGTCACGTCAAATCAATCTCACTCCTATTGCGTAGTTGTGAAAAGATACTAATGACAAGTGTCAAAACTACCCAACTATCCTCTGCAAAATTCTGCCCTCTAACAACCATTGAATGAGTCAATGGCTGTCCTCAAAAATCTTCCAAGAAGATGTGTATGACAACCAACAAAATGTTGTCCCAACGGCTCAAAATTTCATCCACCAACACTCAGATACCATGAAGATTTTACACGTCCTATTAGCTTGCCAACTGGGTTTGTCTTTGACCACAGTTTGGCTCTAAGTTTCAACTTCCAGGTAAAGTATTTGTTGTTGTTTTATAACAACCAACAGTCCAAGTGTTCTTTGCTGATTTGTTACGGTTATACTTTCAATTTTGGGTGCTCTAGCATGTAGTTTTAGTGTCTAGATTTTATCACATGCATCTCAAAATAAATATAAAAAACCTATAGATCTTTACAGCTGAAAATAAAGAGATCTAAGAGACTAATCAATGCATTTGTGTATATAGGTATTTTTGGTCAACATGGCCCTGGATAAACCCCCTGGGGAAAACCAGTTTAGAATTTATATGTATATATGAGGAAATAAGAAGAATGATTACAACTAAAACAATAAATTATGGAGCCTGATACAATAGAAGCTCAATGTGAGTTGATATGCAAGTCCAAAACCTGCAAGAGCACCCCAGAATGGTGCACCCGACATGTAAGTTGTCGAATCCACTGAATCTGCTCCAACTGCCAAGTGTGAGCTAAGATCTGGAAACCCCTCTACAATAATGAAGCTCTACTGAATGGTTGTCCTCTGCAACTGATCTTGCTACAATCTGATGGCTTGAAGTCTCTCTACTATTGATGCGCCCCAATATGGCAATGCGCCCTCCTCAAAAGAAAAATATCTCTAGTAAATAAACTATGGGATATGATGCAAGCCTCCCTCCATGAAATCTAACGCCCAAGCTATATCATCCTTAGAAAACTAACCTCATCCTCATCCTCCAAGAGCTTCTCTCTCAATGAGCAAAATACCAAATGAAGAATGCGCCCTCCTTCACCCTTTGCGCCCCTTTTTGACATCCAAAAGGAAACCTAGATAATGAATGGTGGAGATCATCTCATCTCCCATCTAATCAATGGTTGAGATCTCCCCATAAAGATCTAAATCACAAACCCACTTTGAGTTAATTTTCCTAAGTCAACTTTATGTCTCCAATTCACCCCTTTGTGAATTAATAGTCACTTTTAGGCCAAAAATGACTAAATTCCACTTTAGACAAAGTCAAAGTGAAATTAGACAAAAGTACACGGTACAAAGTGTAATGTCCTTCCCTCATGTGCTAAGGAGGTCATAAGCACATGGGGAACACCTCCCAAGGTACAAAACTCAACACTCATCTCATTGTCTCCCAGTGTTATGCAGTGACCTTTGCTATTGGCCCTTTCTGGGATACTATGCTGTATGATTTCTCTCATCTTGATTGTGTTAATCTATTTCTTGGCCTTCCCTACCAACATGCCCGAAACATTGTCTATCATGCAAAATATCATCAATACCATGTGCAACATGAGCGACACACCTATGTGCTTACTTCTTCTGCTCTTAAATCCGCCCAGACTATTATTGACCAAGCGGTGGTTAATCAAGTGAGCTTGAACCAAAGTGTATCTTTGTTCTTAGTTCACCCCATTAACCCAAATAACCAGAATAATATTGTACCTCCTTCCATGCCTCCCTCGCTCCAAGGATTTGGATATGTCTTCTCTCAAACCATGGGACTACCCTTATCTCACTTTATTGAGCACAAACTTGATCTAATTCTCGATGCTTCCTTTCCCAACACCCCATCCTATCACATCGCTCCCTCAGAGACTACTAAGATGGAACACCCAATTGGTCAACTTTTCAACTCAGGCCATATTCCACCTTCATAGTCACCATGTGTGTTCCCTGCTTTTATTATCCCGTACAAGGATTATTCAGAATGGTGCCTAGTGACCAACTACGATGCCCTTAATAAAGCCACTCTTAAAAACTGCAACCCCATACCCCAAATTGAGGATTTGTTAAACTACTTACAAGGGTACTATTCCTTCACATAATTGGATTTGATAGTTGACCATTGTTAAGTTTGCAGAAATGCAACAAGTCCTTTGGGTAAGTGCATGGTCATTTATCTTGATGCTATCTTAGTATTTGGTAATTAGTATTCGGTAATTATTGGGAAGAAAATCTTCAAGGCGTCTGAAACATCCTCAAGCTACTACAAGAACATACAATTTAGGTGAATAAATTCTATTTTGGGCACACCTCAGTTTCACATTTGGAGCTCATAAAAGACACAACCATGGGTCAATTAGATCCATCTTGAGTACATGTTTGGAAAAATGTCCAACACACTCCAATTCCCATGAACTTAAGGATTTTTTTGGAAAGGATAGACACCACTTCGCTCAGCTTCAGACCACATTATGCTAGCTAGGTACACGTTCTCCATTTTCTAGATAGAAATCATCCCTTTGTGATTGAGACATACGCATTTCAGTTTTCTATTGGGGCTATACTCAAAAATGGAGGTCATCCGATGGAATACCATTCAAAGACTCTTGCTCCTAGATTTTCACATCAACAACAACAACAACAATACACATCTCATCATTTTATGGACATGTTAGCTTATCACCATACTCAGGAAACAACTACCTTACGAGCATCCCACGACCGTGCGAAACAAAGGTATGATCAACAACTCATGCCATTATTATTTTATCTAGGATATCAAGTTTGGCTCTTGTTGGAAAAGTACAAATTCAAACCCCAACATCCTATGATGCACCCATTGTGTTATGTCCCATACACTATTATGGAACACATAGGCGAGAATGCATATCCACTAGACTTTCCTTCCCATCTTGACATCCACAATGCACTTAATGTGCATACTCTCAAGTTGTTCAAACCACCCCTCCTTGAAGACGTTGTCACAGTTCAACATCCACTAGATAATATTACGTACTTTTATCCTCCGCTACTCGCAGATTAATCTCTTGATTCCTAGATCAGGTCCACATGTCAGGAACAACATCTTTCATATATGGTGGGTAACAAGGGACAAACTCCAGCACAAACCAAATGGATGTCTGTTGAGACATTGAAATGAAAAATTTGTCATTTGTTGGTGGAAGAAGGGATGCTTCCACATCTAAATGGGGAGGAATTGGGCCACCACGAAGGGAACACCTCTTTCTTCAACACTTGGGATATGGAGGGTTCTCCATAATAAATGTTAGTATATGGTCAACGTCAGTCAGTTATATTGTAAAAATCCCTCGCCAGTCTAGTTGAGCAGGGCAATCCATAATAAATGTTAGTATGTAGTCACCATCAGTCAGTTATATTGTAAAAATCCATTTCCAGTCCAGTTGAGGAGGGTACTCCATAATAAATTGTTAGTAGTTTAATTCCGTAGTAGAAATTTCCATTGTAACAACTAATAACATTGACGAAAAAGTCGCATTGCATAATAAAGGGTGCTCCTCTCTTACCGAATAATGTGATGGCTATTTTTTGTTCTAATTCATCTTTTTTATTTCATGTATTGTTTCTGTTATCTTCTCTGCGCTATCTAATTTGTGTTCTTCATTTTCTTTTGAGTTTGTTGTGTGTGTGTTTTAGATCTGAATTGCAAATCACCCACCATCATATATATGAGGTTGGGGATGAGGGAAGTTAATATGCAAAACATTGTGGTGGTGGGGAGAGTTAATGTGTGTGTGTGTGTGTGAGGGTGGGGATGAGGGAAGTTAAAATGCAAAACATGGTGATGGCATGTTTTGTATATTAACTCCCCCCACATGAGGGTGAGGGTGTGGATGGAGAACATTAATATGCAAAACCCTCACCCCCACCTTCATATATATGAGAGTGGGGATGAAACAAGTTAATATGCAAAATATGTTCGTGGTGTGGAATTAAAATGAAACAAAATATGTTTTATATGTTAACTCGCCCAACCCTACATATAAAGATAGAGGTGAAACTAAATAAAATTAATGTGCAAAACATGTTATGAGAATGCGGAGAAAAAGAATTAATACTAAAAAGCTAAATATATAATTGAATTGTATAATATTTAATATTTAATATTTACAATTTTATAAATCCAAAACTTACATAAAAATAAAATACTAAAAACATTTAGTTACAAATTTGATATATGTTATCCTACAAGAGAGACATTTTTTTTTATTGGCCAATAAAACCTTTAAAAACATTCCATTACAAACTTATCATGTTTTTATTTATTTGGAAAAGAAAAGTCACTTGGAAACTATGAAAACATTTAATTACATAATAATAAATAATAATAATCTATTTTTAAGGTCACGGTCAAGCCAGCACATCAAATTGGTGTATGAGACTCCCTTGTTTGTGGGATAAGGGACCTTCCTTAGCCCAACGATTTGATTTGGTAAAGTCTACGAAGGTATGCATACCCTACCCCCCTTTGAACGTGTGACCTCTTAAAAAGAAACACATGTTCTTAACCATTAAACCATATATTTGTACAAAATAGAAAACAGGTTCCATGTGATGACTTGTTTTTATAATGGCTGGATGGATATATCATATTCTTCCATATGATTTTATATTTTTATAATGTACCATAGGATTTTTTTTTATATGTATGTATGTGGGGAAAACCTACGTAAATACGTTAATGGCAAAAGGCGTTGACAATGGAGGAAATGATAACGGTGTAGGTCACAATTTGTACAAAGGCAGCAAGTCTCAAAGTCTCCATATGAGATTCAAAAGCTATGAAAACCTAATACCTAATATATTTTAACTTAGCTTTAAAATAATTTATTCAAAATACTAACAATAATAATGGATTGATTTGAGTTCCTCCTGTAACCTATTTTTACCCATTGCACCAGATCGAATGACAATATGTGAACAGTTGGCAATCAAATGAAGAACATAACAATATGGATTTAAGGAAATAGATCCATTAAACGCATCTTATTATTAAAATGAAAGAAGATGTTGTGTGTTTGTTTTAGAAGTAAATAGCTGAACAAAAGAGATTCCTTGGCTACAAACAAAGAAGTTAGCACATCAATTTTGTGAATAACAACAAACAAAGCAGATAAAGAAACAGAGGGAGCCGTCAAAGACAGGCCAACACATCCATATGACCTAAAATTTACGAAAATTGTAACCAAAACACACACAAAAGCCCATGGCGGAAGTCCTCCCCGTGCACAGAACCCTCACCACCATAATCGGTATTCAAGGTGTCCAGAATCCTGAGAAAAAACAAAGACCTCGCAGGGCGGATTGAGAGGACGCGCGAAAAAAAAAACCATATTCCTTTTCTGCCTCCTATAACAGCATCCGGAACAGAGCGTGATTAACCGATGCTGTTTTGATAACATACCAGGCGCCGTCCTTCCGCAGGTAAACTTCGAAATATCCTTAGGGAGCCATGTTGTCCCAGTCGCTTCTGGGCCAAGAACGACAACGGCGCAGGTTAATGAGAGGCATCATGCTGCATGAGGGCACCGTCAGTGGAGGCCGACGATTCACAATGATTATTGTTAGAATGCTCTGCCATCTGTAAAGTAGCATCAACACCATTAAAACCTATTTGTAGTTCTCGTGGGCCATTAAAATAAGGAAAATAACGAAACTCTCCGGAGGATTAATTAGCGACAATTGAAAGAAGCGTGATTTTATTGTCTTTTTTCCGAGAGAAGGAATCTTATGAAATTAATGTCACGTCCTCGGGACAGCCATAGCTATATCTATTCTATCGGTAATGAGATTTATAAATAATTTTAAATTGAATAGGGAGGTAAGGAACAGCCATAGGTATCTCTATTCTATCGGTAATGACAAATAATTTTAAATTGAAAAGGGAGGTAAGGAGATTGCGAAAATCCATCGACAGATTCCGGTCCCCAGTTTTGGATTCCTCCCCGTGACAATAAATTCAAGCCAGCGTGAGGTTTTATAGCGTGAGGTTTTATTGCTTTAGGGAACCGGTGTCGTGTTCATTGATCTTTCATGTCTTTGTCTTTTTCTCACAGAAAATTCACATTAATTATATTAAAAATATAATATTTCATTTTATTTGGACAAATGAATGCCAGTTTCCAATGGGCAAATACTCTACCAATCTCTCTATAAGAAGGATGACACAGATCCTCCATACAATGACCATCACAATCATTATAAAATAAGATAGCTCCTCAAAAGCACTAAACATCACAACCTTGTGCTAAACAATACAGAGAACCCCTACTCAACATATGCACTTAGAAAATATCAAAATGCTAGACATTTCCAGCAGCAGCTCCATCCTAGGAATGATAAAAAAGTCTTCCGCTCACAGTCATCAGGGTTTTTTTAGATAAAAGATCTCCCTTCACATTTTTCTCTCGGTAAATGTGCTGAAAGTGAATAATCCCGAAGGTGGAGGCCAATTCATTAGTTTTATTTTCCCATCCTTCAATATTTATGGTCCAGACGTTTGCTTTTTTTTTAACCAGTCAATTATTACTTTAGAATCACCGAATAATTGAATATCGATGATATATAAATGCTTGGCAATAAAAAGCGCAGCCCATCAGCTCTCCATTGGTGTTTGATCCCGCCCCACAATTTAAAAACCATCTATATTCCATCGATGAACACAACTTAATAACACCACCTGCCTCTGAAGTTCCATCAAAAAAGGCCACTAAACAAACATTAATCCTATTTATAGAATTTACTCTTTAATTATGTTCTTTTTCAATCATGGAAACATTCCCAAGAGCACCCACGGCCTTGTGGGAAGTCACCCTTGTTGTTGGGTTCTTACCTTCAAAGAAGATTTTGTTACGGTCTAGCCAAATGTGCTAGCAAACTAGCAAAGGGAGATTTTTTGAATATTCGGGCGTGTTGTTCCACTCGTCCATACACTCATTAAGAGTATTTCCATACCACTGGTGATCTGAAAATAGAAGGTTGACTTGTTATGCTATGCAAGCACCCTCTACCTCATTGAATTAAAACCTTAACAGGACCTTGCTTCATGTGTTTTAAAATGTGCAAGAGGGTTTATGTGTTTAAGTTCTTGGTTCTTCTTTACAATATGCATATGTGAGGAAAAGTTCTTTTAAATGATTAACCATGTGGTATAAAGCAATGTACAACAATATAAAATGCAGTAATAACACATCAAATCATAGCAATACCAAAATGATAAAGCAGTTCACCCCCTTTGGGCTACATCTGCTGGACCAAACCTTCCACACTAGGCTTGTCCTCTTGTATTAAAATGCTACAAATACTAATACAAGAATATGAGTGTCTCAAAAGACAAATCTGACTGTAATTACAGAATCAGAAGATAGGAATTAGCTGAACATGCTCTTTCCAAAACACTAAACAGTGAAATTGTACCTTATACAGTACTTTCCCCAAATGGCCCTGTTGGCCCTTTAGTCTTGCATGGAGAATTTCAAGGTGAAGATGACCTCAAATGGTTCTGAAACCTCTGCCATCAAACTCAGAAGGTCGAAAATAGCAGACCTAGGCTTTTGAATCACCAAAAATGGATGCACATAGCCTCCAAACAGCTCAAGCAATGAAATGGCCCTGGTGGCCCTGAAAGCTTCCCTGAAGCAAAATCACCTGCAAATGACCTCAAATGGCTCTGAAACCTGCTCCATTGGCTCCAGAAGGTCGAAGAGACCCAAAATCGACCAAAAAAACGTCCAGAATGCTTTTCCCTAGCCCAAGATATGCCAATAACTGACTCTTCCTTCTTTTCCCCAACAAAACTCCACCAAATGAGGCATAGCTCGAGTTAGTTTCACTAAAAATAGCAATATGCCAAAAAGGCGAGCTCCGCTCCAAAAACGCGCCACTTATAAAACTGTGGGTCATATGGATGTGCATAGAACCGTGTTTTAAAACACAAAGGATCCTGCGCGCCATTTCAATAAGTGTTGGTCGTATGGTTTAACCATGTGACCGGGGCTCATTTGACTTACAACCCCGCACGTTTAAAACACAAAAGGTTTACACAACATATATATAAACTTTATGTTATATTCCCCACGCGCGCGCCGAACGATGAGCATGGTCACATGTGTAGCGAGGGTGTGACCGTGGCTTGGGCATAAAATTTAAACTCCCACGCAAACATTTGAACTATGGTTATTTGATAGTGAATGTGACCGCGGGTCGGGGCTAAGCCCCGGCCCATTACCCCCGCCAACGTTTAACAAAGTAAATTCAAATACTACCTTTTCCATTTGTCATATAAAAACGGACGCGTAGTCCAATGGCACGCGGACTATGCCAAAGCTTTCAACGGTGGGGGAGGTCGCTAGTTCGAATCCGGTCGACCTCCATATAATTTTACAACCGAAACCAAATAGCCAAAATAGGGGTGCCACGTGGCAACCCCTCATTGGGCCACGTGGCACCCTACCATTCGCTAAGAAAATGCCACGTGTCGCCACACGATTGGTCCACATTCACCCAATCAGAAATTGCCACGTATTCACCGTACGATCCAGTCACACGCTGAGTCAGCTGCCACGTCAGCCTGCCACGCAGGATGCTGACGTCATTATGTGCCACGTGTCACCCATCCAGTGGTGACACGTGTCACTTCCCAATTGGTCTAACTGCATGCCAAAAAGCCCATAAATGCATGACATGTGTCACGCCCTGGCACCGCCACGTGTCCTGTACGGACGGCCACGTAGGCTGTACGGTCCTGCCACGTCACTGTATGGCCTGCCACGTCAGCTGTATGGCCTGCCCAGTCAGCATCAAAATTTTGCCTGTTTGGCTCGGCGAACAGACCTCAATAACTTCTCCATACGGACTCCGTTTGTGAAAATAAATATACCGCCGGAATCAGGAGAACAAGACAGACACAATGGCACCGTTTTCGTCGCATTCCAAGAACTTTGAAAATTGACCAAATTTTATACCCCTGGTCCAGATTCTGATCAACTGGGATCTCAAATTTAGCATCTGCATACAGTGAATCCATACCTCCTTTGAAAATTGACAATGGATAAAAATATGTGGAATGTCTTCATCATGATTCTTGCACAAAAGACAGTAACCTGGACCGATCCACCCTTTTGACTGTAGGTTGTCCCATGTGAGTAACTTGTTCTCCAACTGCCAGCCAAAAGAAAAGAATACTCTTCTGTTGAACATTCCGCTTCCATAAACTTGCTTTCCAACCTTGACTGACAGAAAAATTGAAGGGTGAGATGAGAGCATCATAGCAGTTTTTAACAGAAAAAACACCTGAACCGTCACCTTGAGACCAAAGAAGCAAGTTGGCTTGGTCACCCCTCAAAGTTACTCCCGTGTATTCAACTCAACAATGAATGAATTCCACTCGATAAGAAGAGTATGACGAGTATGATGGTCAACTGATGTCGTTATCCATTATGTTTTACGTCATTTATTTCAAAATCTGTAGTTTTAGTTTAAACGTGGTACGTTTTGGGTTTTTTTGGGTGATATTTTCTTCCCATATTTCTCCGAAATTAAAATTAGGTTAGAAATTATTAAATCTGTAGATTTGAGTGGTTAATTTTGAATCATTCCAGTGTTTCAAGAGTTTTTCAGCATTCTAAATCCATTTCTACATTCATAAATACAACTTAGAATAGTTAGTCAATATGATTTCAAAATTAACCATATCTGACTTACCTTTTACTAAATGCTCAAGTGTGATATTGTTGATTCACAAAAATGTCTTTAATTAGAAAGTCACATCAAGTTCGAGCTATGAGCTTAGTTGTGGAGCACTATGAACAATGGGTTTCAATGAACTACTAAGGTTCATTTCTAGGTAGCTTACTAGTTATCTCCAAGGTTCCATCCATATACATAACAATGACTAATGTTTTACTTACAGGTTGATGTAGTGCCCAATGTTATGCATATAATGAAGATGCTTATTATCAATTCAAGTATAACTAAAATAGTTCTTAGATAATAGGTATCATCCCATGCCTTTAAATGGTTACTGAGATCTTCCATCCAACTTTTTCTCAAAATGAAATCAAAATGTAAATACATGCGAAAGGAATAAGTTGCAACATTTTACAAACTTGATATTTACAATTTTATAAATCCAATTTACTAACATTAAATAATAAAATACTATAAAAACATTTAGTTACAAATTTGATATATGTTATGCTATAAGATTCACATTTTTTTTCTGCAAATAAAACCTTTAAAAACATTTCATTAAAATATTATCATGTATCTATTTATTTGGAAAAAAAAAGTCACCTTTTTTAGTTGGAGAAAACATTAAATTACATATATTTGGACAATCGTACTGAAGTTGACCCTTCTTTGATCTTGATGACAAATAATGAACCTAACATCTCCAATGTACCTCTATTTACACATAATTGTTAGATTGAGCATGATTTGGCTATTCTCGTCTTGGAAAATGGGAGACAAAAGAATCTTGTGGACCAGAACTTGGTCCAACGCATTCATCTCCCCACCACTTTACACTCGGCTCCATACTAGCTCGACTGGGTAAAAAGGAAGGGCCTCATCTCACTGTCTCCCAATGTTGTGTAGTGACCTTTGGCATTGTCCCTTTCCAGGATACTGTGGTGTGTGTTGTCTCTCCTCTTGATTGTTTTGATTTGTTTCTTGGCCTTCCCTATCAACAGGCCCAACACGTTGTCTATCATAATAAATCTCATCAATACCGCTTACAACATGAGGGACGTACCTATGTGCTTACTTATTCTACTATTAAATCCACCTAGACTATTATTAACCAAGTTGTCGTTAATCAAGTGAGCCTAAACCAATGTGGCTCTTTGTGTTCAGTTCTTCCCATTAACCCAGACAACTAGAGTAACCTTATACCTCATTCCATGCCTCCTCCGCTCCAAGAATTTTCATATGTCTTCTCCCAACCCAAAGGAATTCCCTTGTCTCACTTTATTGAGCATAAGTTCTTGATCTAATTCCTTGTGCTCCTTTTACCAACACCCTATCCTATCACATTTCTCCCTCAGAGATTGCTGAGATAAAACACCCAAATGGTGAAATTTTCAACTCATTCCATATTCCACCTTCATCGTCATCATGTGTGTTTCCCACCTTTATTATCCCATACAAGGATGACTTAGAATGGTGCTTAGTAACCCACTATCATGCCCTTAATAAATCCACTTTTAAAAATTGCTAACCCCTACCCCAGATTGGGGATTTACTGGACCAATTACAAGGAGACTATTCATTCACACAATTGGATTTGATGACTCACTATCATAAAGTTCGCAAAAATGCAACAAGTCATTTTGTCAAGTGCATGGTCATTTATCTCAATGTTATATTAGTATTCAGTAATTATTGGGAAGAACATCTTCAATGCATATGCAACATCCTCAAGTTGCTACAGGAACATACAATTCAAGTGAAGAAATCATATTTTTGACACACCTCAGTTCCGCCTTTGGATCTCATACTAGACACAGCCGAGGGTCAATCGGATCCATATCGAGTATAGGTTTTGGCACAGTGGCCAACGCACTCCAATTCCCATGAACTCAATGATTTTTTGGGAAAGGCTAGACACCACTTCACTCAGCTTCAGACCGCATTATGATAGGTACAAGTTCTTCATTTTCCAGACAGAAACAAGCCATTTTCAATTGAGAATTATGCATTTCAGTTCACTATTGAGGTTGTACTTAAACAAGGAGGTCATTTGATGGCATATCATTTAGAGACTCTTGCTCCTTCTCAATCTGCACATCAACAAAAACAACAATAGTCATCTCAACATTTTGTTCACATGTTAGCTTAGCACCATACTCAGGAAAATACTACCTTACAAGTAGCCCACAGTTGTGCGAAACAAAGGTATGATTGAAACATTGCATGCCATTATTCTTTCAATCAAGATATCATGTGTGGCTCTAGTTGGACAAGTACAAATTCAAACATCAACATCATATAATGCACCCACTGCGTTATGGCCCATACACTATTCTGGAACACATAGGAGAGAATGCATATCATATAGACTTTCCTTCCCAACTCGACATCCACTATGTACTTAATGTGCACACTCTCAAGTTGTTCGAACCACCACTCCTTGAAGACATTGTCAAAATTCAAGGTCCATGGATAATATTCTTGATTTTTATCCTCCCTTACTCACACATTAAACTCTTGACTCCCAGATCAGGTCCACACATGAGCATCGATTTAATACCCCAAGGAGGAGCCCCAATTATATCTATGTATTGTAAACATGTTTTGTAGCCTGGCGAGCCGAGCAATTATAAGTTGGTAAGATTATATGCAAGTAGGTCGGAGAGCCTAGGTGTCAAAGGAAAGGAGCTTTTTTTGTACATTTAATTATGCACTTTGTTAACATAAAAAAATCATTGCGTGTAGACCAATCACAAAGAAAGAGTGATGGGGGAATAATTTTCCACAAGGTTAGGTAAGGGAGGAGGCTAAGTGTTAGGCCTAGGGGCTAAGCTAGGGGGATTACCTCTAAAGAGGATAATCATTTATTATTATTTCCTAAAAGGCTAAGGTGGTCAATTGACCAAGTGTTGACCCAAGTTCCTGGAAAGGAATGTATGCAAAATGGAGTGCATGCAGCTCCAGGAAGATAGGTGTCGACCTGGGCACATGCAGTTAAAGCTATAGATGTCAACCGTGTTGGGGGTTCACTTTCCATTCTCGACTCACTCTCTAACCATGAACCGAGGGCATCCATCATGGATCTCTGGAACCGGTAACCCGTGAGTCAAATCATATTGGGAGTTTGTTGGTCATTCGACCATCCTCCGTGTGAGTTTGCGAGTCCATTCTTCCATACTCGGTCTGAGTTCATTGGAATCCTTCCCGAGAACCCATTTTGACTCTGCACTAGACCTCTACATAGCCACACACCTCTTAAAATCTGATCCGTGAAGTTGACTCGTGTCTTCTATGAAACCTCAGCATCCTATAATTGTCTATTTCATGTGTGTTATAACTTTGGGTTGTTGTGGCCATGCACTCCCTTGGCTGAGTGTGGCTTGCTGCCATCATCTGTTCCTTGTTGACCCTTATTGTTGTTCTCCTTGTGCTGGAACAAAGTTGAAGAAGAAAGTTGTCAGGCCTATGTGCAACACTCTCTCCGGGTGAGAGAGGTGGTTGTGGCTGAAGAAGCAGGTTGTCAGGCCTGTGTGCAACACTCTCTCCAGGTTAGGGAGGTGGTTTTGGTTGAAGAGGTAGGTTGTCAGGCCTGTGAGCAACTCTATCCAGGTGAGAGAGTGTGTTGCAGAAGAGATTTCTCCTGGAAGGGGTCCTGTAGTTTCTACAGAGCTATGAGAATTCCGGTCCGGCCAGTTGTTGAAACCCAAGGCAAGGGAGGTGAAGCAACTAATGGACTATGTGAGAGTGAAGGTGTATACTCCTGGGGTGGGACAGGCATGTAGGGAATGAGATTTTGTGAGCAGTTGGCATAAGTGGTTCCTGGGAGAGAATCATTCCTCATAAACTATGTGTCTTCCTGTTGACCTTGCCTAGCCTAGGATTCCCTTGCCCAGTGGAGCTTAGTCCCATCTCAGGGGTGACCTGCTACTGAGAGTGATGAGCAGTGCGGTCTAAAGATGGGAGGTTCGTGAAAGGTCTGCACACAGTTGGTGGTGTTATTCCAGTTGAAAGATAAGTATAATTTACGTGCTTAATTTTATGTTATGCATACCTGTGATGCTTGGAATCTTATCATATATTTCATTGCATATATGAATTACAGTCTATTACATTTGAATGTGTATGGTAGTAGTAACTCTGTGTTATGTGTTTTATTTAAATTAAAATTCATGTTATATGTGTGTGTGTGTGTGTGTGTGTGTGTGTGTGTCTGTGTGTGAATGTTTTGTGTGGTAGTGTTAGTCATCCTGTTGAAGAGTTGGGGATGATACAGTTTGGTATCGCAGCTAAGTCAGAGCTGAGCAGTGGCATTGCTTAGGCTGGTTGATGGCTGGGGATGTTACAAATTGGTATCAGATCCAAGGTTTTAACACTGAGCCTGGATGGGCTATGTTAGTGGAAAATGAAGAAAAATTTTCGAAAGAATTGTTGTCAAAGTAGACAAAATTCGAGTTTAGAGCCAAGGTTTTAACGCTAAACCTAGATGGGCTAGATAAGTGGTCATTGGACCCAAGGTTTCAAGAGGAAATTGTGTCTGGAGGACCAATTTCGAACCTTAGAACCTTCCTAAGTGCCAATAAGTTACCTTGGTTGTGTTACGAAGCTCAGGAGGAGTAGCGGTGTCGTAAAACCATGATAGAAGTGGTATTGGGCCGCAAAGTAATGTGGACCTTAGGATCTGTTCGAGAGAAGGAAAATCCTTCATGACAGTTAGATCTGGTAATGTTGTGAGGCAGTTAGCCATGAATTCCTTTGGAAATCCGTAGAGTAACAAAGTGTGTTCTGTGTCATAGTATCTATCCTTTACGACCATCAGATAAGGAGAAGGTGTAGAAGGGTTAACCCGGAAACCCTTCGGACTTTGCGACTTCACTGAATTCTGATACCAGAAACAAGAGAAGGGTTGAAGCCCAAAGCTCCGAAGTAGATATACACCGTAGATATGGAGAGGAGAGCTCGACCATTGGATCAAGCCAATGTTAAAAGGTCAAATGCATTAGTGAAGGGCAAAAGCTCCCGAAGAGCTGAAGTAGTGAGTCATGATGATGTCACTTGGATTGACATGGAAAGATGGGTTGTGTGCCACGTATAAGTGGGTTCTCAACCCATGGAAGATTCAAATGCCATATGAAACATGATGTGTGACACTCATCTGATTGGGCCACAAGTCAACTGTTAGTATACTGCCACGTGGCATTTCTTATGAGCATGGCTAGTGGGGTCAAGGTTACGTAACGTAGTTAAAGGTTGGAGGACCCACAATGGCGTTGATCACGATACATCAAGATCGATGACCAGGAGGCATTGTGGGGATCCAAGTTGCACAGGAGTTAATTCTCCAAGGCAGTCCCATAATCCAAATGTCGGTTTCATTGAGGGTTTATGTGTCAACTTTAGAGGAATTGTAGGCTGAAAGGTGGGTTACTCCAAAATGCTACCGCGTGCCCCTACAATTGGAAAATGTAAGTGATGTGACGTAATGATGTCAACAAATGTGACATGGGAATGTTCGAAGATTAATGGTTTGGGATGCACGAATGTGAAATCCTCTGAAGTCTTGAAGACCCAATGTCCCAGAACTCAGATGCCTGAAGTTCCATAGTAAGTGTCATTCGTTATATGTTGAGTAGATGTGGACAGTTGATCCACCCTACTTCACAAGTTCAGTAATCTGGAACTCCAAGAGATTGTTGTGTGGTGCTTTGATATCTTTCGAAGTCGAAGGCCCAAAGGCCTGAGTAAGCACCTAGTGATCTAGCGCTTGGTCGTGGCCCATGATCACTATTGGGTATGTGTTATATTATTTGCACGAGGCCTCGAGAAATGTGACACCTACCTCAGGAAACATGTCATGTATTTAGGTGATTTTTCGACACATGGTTTTTGCCGATGGTTTTCTATTTTCGGTTAAGGAATTAGGGTTTTGGACTAATCCAGGTCATTGGGTTAGGGTTTTGGATGTCTCTAGCTCCTATATGTATATTGTATTGTAAACAATGTAACAAATTGAATGAGTATAGAATATGTTGGTTTTCTCAGTTTGGGTTTCCAGGGGAAAAATATTTGTGTAATGTTTGTATTTGCCATTGTATATTTTCTGTTCTTTTCTGAATATCTGTTTGCAGTAGATATTGTACAAGGTTAAGATTTACAATCACATGGATTGGGGACTGAGAGAAAGGGGCTAGTGCCCAAAAATGATTACAGAGCAGAGAAGAGCTTAGAAAGAAAATGAAACTTGAACGTTTTCTTAAAATAGATTTGTTTGAATGTGTAAACTGGTGAAGTATTGAATAAGTTTCAATTGTTTCTCTTCTTTGAGTTTTCGAGTGCAAGGAGTGCACATTTTCCGCAAGGAGTGCATTGACAGAGGTAAGTTAGCCTCATATAATCTCAAGAGAAATACCATTGAACCTTCATCAACAGAAGTGCAAGGAATGCACAGGAAGAAATCTGTGTTGAGTTCAAATAGAGATAGAGTCACTGAGAACTCTGTAGGGCTCTTCCAAGTGGGCATCGAGCGAGTGCAAGTGTGCACAGAGAGAACTCTTTATCGAGTTCAGGGAGAAGAGTATTAGAGAAAGATACTCATAGAGTTATTGAACACTCTGTAGAAAACGCTCAGCAAGGTGTTCTTTGAGAAGAAGGTTGCCAGGAGGGCATGAAGTTTTCCTTTGAATGGAAACATAAGGGTTGAGACTCATAGGAGACTGAGTAAATAAAAAATCTCAGAAGAGATAACACAAGGAGTGCATGGGAGACAGACTCATTCTAACTCCTAAATCTCAAAATAGATAACGCTTACGAGATCGAAGACGAGATCTAGGAGGTGGACTCGTAGGAGAAAGGTCAAAGACCGAAGCCTTTGAACACTGACAAAATCTTCCAAGGCGGAAGAAGTCAAAATCTCAGGAGGAGGAGCAACAACAGCCATCAGATCAGTTGTGAGGAGGATCCTAGACTATTGGATCAATGTTCAATAGAACAAAGGAAGCGCAGAGGAGAGGAACAGATCCCATCCATTAGGTCTTAGCGTGAAGTACCAACAATCATTGGATCTAGAGGTAAGAACACGAGAACTTACCCTTGTGTGCATAAGAGAAGTGGACTTGTCAAAGTCACAAAGTCCCGGAGTGATTTGAGACCGTCCATCGTCAAGGAGGACAAGTGGCATAAGATCCAAAACTTCGGAAGTTTGTGGACAAGGAGGAGGAGAAACAACTGAAGTAAATCTTGGTCGTTGATCTAAAAGTGGATGCATCGCACTAGATATGGAACTCCGGGTACAGAGCACTCCAGAGGAAAGCAAAGGGTGAAAGC
>JASDQU010100537.1:59662-74299 GCA_032191745.1 Picea mariana
ACTAACAATGATGGATTGATTTGGATTCCTCCTAAAACCTATTTTTACCCATTGCACCATATCAAATGACAATCTGTGAAGAGTTGACAATGAAATGAAGAACATAACATGACGAAGCTCCATGATCTCGGAGGGTTCTGAGGCTAGGGTTTGAGTGAAGCCGGTGGGCTCTGCGGACGAGATGTCCTTTGTGCATCTTCAGGCGCTCTGGTTTCCTTGTTTGCTGAAACGGAGATTCTTGGAGTTTTGTTTTCTTGCTTGCTGTACTCTGGATGTGTTCTTGTAAAAACAAGCTGTTCTTCTGGTTCTGGACTTGGTTGATCAGTGGTGGCTTTTTCTGGTTTTGCAGGAAGAGGCTCTTTGTTTTTGTTCTTCTTATCTTCCACATTTCAGAAGAGGTTTTAGGCCGGAGCTTTAAGGTCCTTGCTCAGGGTGTGCCGGTAACACTTTCAGGTCCTTTTCAGGAACGTGCCGTGTTGGGTAACACTTTGAGGTCTGATTTTTTTCATTATGGTGTGGATGCAAGAGGGTTTCTTTTTTGCAGCCTGTGTGCTGGCGTGTTTAGCTTTTGTTTGTTTGGTTTCTTTTGGACTTTGGTTCTTCTGTCTTTGGGCTGACTTTGCCTTCTAGTTATATCAATCAAGATAACAATTTATATATCAATATAATGAATAATTTTCTGTTGGAAAAAAAAATTAAAAACAAAACAATATGGATTTAAGGAAATGGATTTAAGAAAATAGGTCGATTAAACACATCTTATTATTAAAATTATAGAAAATGCTGTGTATTTGTATTTTCTGTTTGGAAAAAAAAAATAAAGAACATAACAACATGGATTTAAGGAAATGGATTTAAGCAAATAGGTCCATTAAACACATCTTATTATTAAAATTATAGAAGATGTTGTGTGTTTGTTTTTAAAGTAAATAGTTGAACAAAAGAGATTCGTTGGCTACAAACAAAGGAATAACAACATCAATTTTGTGAATAACAACAAACAAGTATATAAAGAAACAAAAGGAGCCGTCATATACAGGCCAACAGATCCATATGAGCTCAGATTTATGACAATTGTATCCAAAACACACACAGAAGCCCATGGAAAAACAGAGACCTCGCAGGGCAGAGAGAGAGGACCGACGAAATAAAAACCATATTCCTTTTCTGCCTTCTCTAACAGCATCCGGAACAGAGGGTGATTAACCGATTCTGTTTTCATCACAAACCAGGCCCGTCCGGCCCAACGTACACTTCGAAATATCCTTAGGGAGCCATGTTGTCCCAGTCGCTTTTGGGCCAAGAACGGCAACCGCGCAGGTTAATGACGCCAGGTCCTCAGCAATCTGTTTCTTTCTCTTTGCTGTGCCTGGTATTCATGGTCACGGCGAAGTCATCGGGAACAGAGCGTGATTAACCGATTCTGTTTTGATCACAAAGAAACCGTTCGGCCCCACGTAAACTTCGAAATATCCTTAGGGAGACATGTTTTCCCAGCCGCTTCCGGGCCAAGAACGACAACGGCGCAGGTTAATGAGAGGCGTCATCCTGCATGAGGGCACCGTCAGTGGAGGCCGACGATTCACAATGATTATTGTTAGAATGCTCTGCCATCTATAAAGAAGAGTCAACACCATTAAAACCTACTTGTAGTTCTCGTGGGCCATTAAAATAATGAAAATAACGAAAGAAGGGGGATTTTATTGTCTTTTTTCCGAGAGAAGGAATCTCATGAAATTAATGTCACGTCCTCGGCACAGCCATAGGTACCTCTATTCTATCGATGATGAGATTTATAAATAATTTTAAATTGAATAGGGAGGTAAGGAGATTGCCGAAATCCATTGACAGATTCCGGTCCCCAGTTTTGGATACCTCCCCGTGACAATAAATTCAAGCCAGCGTGAGGTTTTATTACTTTTGGGAACCGGTGTCGTGTCCATTGACCTTTCCTGTCAATAAGCCAGCGTGAGGTTTTATTACTTTAGGAACCGGTATCGTGTCCATTGTTCTTTCCTGTCAATAAGAAGAGAATGATGGGTTTGATGGTCAACTCATGTCCTCATCCATTGCGTTTTACAACGTCATTTATTTCAAAATTAACAATATCCGACTTACCTTTTGGTCAATGCTCAAGTGGGATATTGCTCAATTGGGATTTACACTGATTGCTTAAATTGTTGAAAAGATGGAAAATTTTCGTTTTTCTTTTTTAATATACAATTTCATTGGGTTTAATTTTTAAGATTATATTTCAGAGGAGTTTGTTCACAAAAACCTCTTTAATCAGTAGGTCAAGTTTGGTATCAAAGCTATCAGCGTAGTGGTGGAACACTATTTTAACAATTAACAATGGTTTCAATGTTCTCGGTAGGTTACTAGTTATCTCCAAGTTTCCATCCATATACATAAAAATGACTAATGTTTTACTTAGAGGGTGACCTAGTTCTCAGTGTACATATAATGAAGATGCTTATTATCAATTCAGACATATTTAAAATAGTTTTTAGATAATAGGTATCATCCCACATGTCTTTAAATGGTTACTGAGATCTTCCATCTACTTCTTTCTCACAACTAAATGAAAAGGTAAATACCTTTGAAAGGAAATTCTTCTATTCAGAAATGTCATATATATTTTTATGCACTACTTCTTTCTCAAAACTAAATGAAAAGGTAAATATCTCTAAAAGAAAATCCTTCTATTAAGAAATGTCATAGATATTATTATGCACAAACAAAAAAAGTGCGAGAGCTCTCTATTAAACAAAGAGATAGACTACATATTAATACACAAGTTTAGTCTCAAGATAAAATAACTACCTTGATCTATTGGTTGATAAAATATCTCAACTTCACACCAATCTAGGAAGCATCTAGTTGGATGCGAGAGATTCACTCCAACTAGTTCCAACAACTTCCTAAATACTAGGAACAACTACATTAGCTTAAGAAACACACCAACTTCCCCCCATAAGTGAAATGTATGGAGGAACAATGTACAATCCATGTTTCCCCAAACTTGTAATTAATCATTAATTAAGATTACCATGCAATGGCATCTGAACGATGTAAATGTATTTTTTTTAGATTACCAACAACTGATTGTGGGGGTGAAGCCTTGAAGTAGTAGCCATGATATCACTAGGGGAAAGAATGGAAGAACTATCAGAGAGAGTGCATTATGTCAAATGACCCCAAATTTCTCCTTGTTGGGGATAATAAACCCCCTCCAGATCCCAAGGAGAGGAATCAGTTAATGAAGGAAGGACTGGTGGTTGAATAGTCAACCACCCCCATGAATGGATGCAAGGTCTGGCTCAGGATACAAGAGGTTGTCAACCTGAAGTACCACAGAGTCCTGCAACCTAGGCTGACCCGGGTTTCCTTCTGACAGAAGGAACATGATAAGTCGAGAACCATCCCGGGAAAGGAGGTAGAAAATATACACGCACAGATAGTTCAGGGAGAGGCGTGCACGAGAATCTCTGTAGATAGAAGGAGAGAAACCCAACAAGAGTGCATGCACTGAGGGGAACGTGTGACTCAAATATGTCGAAGAAAAGAGGAAGGCCACGAGCTCGATGTTTAGGAAGCATCTGATAAGCCTCGTAGGGATGCTATGAAAAAGAAACGATCTTTGAGTAATGGAAAAAAATTTCCTAGTGATATCATGGCTTGGCACGGGGGTAGCCAGAGCGCTAAGATTGAATTCCTCTGAGCCTACGGTTGGGTGGAAAGGCACACACCCACAATTAGTTAGTTGGCTACATTTTGTAATAGATAACTACTCTCATACCCTGCAAAATTGAACTGTGACAATAAAACAATGTTGGATATCCTATGAATGTTTCATGGATGTGCATGTTTTCTTGATGGTTAGATTGTGTTTCTTTATCTTTTTCTTGGTTGTGTATTTAAGAAATTAAGGACCCATATGGTCAAATACGATTTGTATACATAAGTACTAGATGCTCCTGAAGTGGCTTGAATCAAAGGAAAGGAACTGTTATTTTTCTAACCATAGGCCCAATATTCATATGTGCATATTTACCCTTCCTGACATTTGGAACTCCTGAGAAAGGGATCTATTAAGCTCAGAAGGTATAATGCTTGTAGGATACAATCAAGGGTTATATCATTCAGAAATTTCACTTGTCTGATGAAGGGCTCGTGCCCACGTCCTTAAAAAATTCGCAACCAAGAGTTAAACATGTAGCCCACGAGGATTTTCGGAGGACCCATATGGCTAAGTTTTGGGAACCTTGCGCTAGTTCAAATTGTGCTAAGTTCTTATTAACTTTGGAGCTCAAGGGGTTTGGAACTCTAGGACGTCACAACTCCACAACTGTTAAAACCCTCGAATGTCGGAGTTGCAAAATGTTGTGAGTCATTGATGTCAGAGTGTGTTGTGAACGTTTCTTGAATGCCCGATCCAATAATGGAGGGTTTCACATATGGCACTTCAGCGAAGTCACACTTCGGGATAATAGAGTTGTTGTAGTGCCAAAACCCCCAAATGCCAGAGTCATGAGTTTATGGGATCCATCGATCCGGAGGATCTTTAGGACCACTTGTGACCATTGGATCTACTCCATAGTCAATTCCTCTTTGACCTACTCCAGAAGGTTAAAACTTCACAATCGTCGAAACTCTCGAAGGTCGAATTTACAAAGTGGCGTGGATCATTGATCCTCAGATCCCTCTCAATCGTCCATCTACGGACTCCGTTGAGAACCCCTCTTAACTTCCCAAGAAACCAAGACATGTCTTGGAGAAACACGTGGCCCCCTCTTGTCCTATGTCAAATGTAGTCTGTTGGAGTAGAGCTATTGGATGAGAGGCTATGTGGCAAGAGATCTGATAGTCTGGAGACTTGGCCCTCTATGGAATTCGAGATGTGGTGAGTTAATAAGCCCCGAAGCCTGGAGTTGCGAAGCAACGGGATCCATGGATCTACGTGGATAGATCTCGACCGTGAGATTTGAAGGACGTTAGAAGATTGTTTGTGGGGGTTGACATGACTCACTGACATCATCCAAGGTGAGGTGGACCTGCAACTAAGGTGCCACGTGTCACCAATATATGGACGTTTTGCAGACCCCATATTCCTATTAGAGCATTAAATGTGTCACCCCCGATGAGGGCATGTATCACCCCTAGCCCCACTAGTACATATTGAAAAAATTGTAATGTTCTATTTGTGACGTTATGGACAAAATTGGCCATATTGTCCAAAAATAGAGGAAATTTTAATTTTTTTCTCCATATTGCCCGATAATGTTGCTCTTGCGACGTACTACTAAAAACGTCTCTCTTGCGACGAAGTTCAGAGGACATCTCTCTTGCATCGACGTCAAATTTTCATCTCACTTGCGACATTGGTCAAATATTCATCGCACTTGCAATGTTGTAGACACTAGGTTTTCCACACCCTAACGATCACGTACTATTTAACCAAGTCAGCTTTGACTTGGTCAGCTATTGTCGGAATTGTGACATTATAAAATCTATAAATATGTTTCATTTTATGGATGTTGCGACAAGTTTTCTATAATAATGACAATTGAAAAAGGGTATAAGGTCTTCTTGGCGAACAAAAAGCATGTATTTTTTTTCAATATAGGTTTGTGGGAAAGAATGTCAGAAAACATTAGGGGTGGGAAAAAAATTAAAGACGGTGAAAAGGGTTACGGTAAATGTTATTGCCCTTGCAAAAATGGTTGTACTAGACGTCCCAAAATAATTTTAATAGCAACAGATAAAAAATATTGTAGAAAATATGGGCACATGGACAAGGGATTAAATGAATATCGTCCCATGGTAATTAGTTATATATATATATTCATTATCTTTTTTAATATTTATTGTATTTTCAAACTTTTATACTGTTTTATACATGCACTAATTTTTCATGATTGTTTGTAATTATAAAGTTAGATTTGCCCCCTAACGTTCTGCAAAAAACACCAAGAAGTAGCAGAAATGATGTTGTACAAGATGAAGAACATGAAGTAAATAATGAAGATCAAGTTAATGATCCCATGGAAGTAGATGAAAATAATAACATAGTTCAAGATGATGGGACAAATCAAATGATCCAAGACTTATTTGATCATCCAGATGAGGATCATGGGGATAGTAGTGATGGTATTTATGATGAACCTCTAATTGAAAAGGAAAATAAACGAATTTATAAAGGGTAAAGAGCAAATATTCTCTCCATTACATTGTTGTTGGTGAGCTTAAAGGCTACGAATCATTTGTTGAACACGTGTATGACACATATCCTAAGGTATATAATATGTTTCATCACATCTACATAAAGGTTGAATTTTCCCAACTTTTTTTAGTGTTAACTAATGTGTAAAATAAAAATGCAATATTTACAATTACTATTCTTTACATTAACTATTTATTTTTTATGTTTTATATTGTTAGGTGAATTTATGTTGTACCCTTGTCAAATATTTTACCTCAGACATATCGAGATTTACATGCCATTATGAAATACATTGGAATGGAGTATCGAAGTATAGATGCATATCCTTATGATCATATTATATATTATGGACAACATGCATCGAAAACAAAATGTTCGGTATGTGGTATGAGTAGATATCAAACCGATCAAATAACAAATATGATGTCTCGAATGGTTCTCGAGCATATTCCCATAATTCCACGTTTGCAACAACTATTCAGGTGCCAAAGCGTAGCATAGTTTATGGATTTCCATGCATGAAAGAGAATTGAAGATGACGTTTTTCGAATGCCTCCAAATGGTTATGCATTTAAGGAAATTTATTCGAAATGGCCATAATTTACAGATGAACCTCCTAATGTTAGGCTTTCATTGCCAACTGACAGTGTTAATCCATTTGGAGAGCGTCAGTCTGTTTACTCAGTGTGGCCTATTTTTGTTATCAACAATAACATTCCTCATTAGATGTCAATAAAGAGGGAGGACTTAATGTTGACAATGATTATTCGAGTTATTTGTTTACATTAATTTTTCCAATGTAAATTTTTCATTTTTTTTTTTTGCATAACATATTTTATTTATTTATTTACGTATATATACATAAAATGGTAGTAATTTCATGTAATTTCAAACAATTAGGTAAGTACCAAGTTAAATATATGAATGTGTATATCCAACCTCTTATCGACGAGCTACCAAAGTATATGAGAGCCTCTCTTTGCACCAGAAGCAAGTGGACAGGATCGTGGAAGAGTACAGAGACATCTTCTTCTTACCTAGTGGGGTAGTGATGCACTTCCAAGTCAAGCATCCAATTGATCTAACCCATTGTTCATCGCTACTTAATGGACCAATATATCGTCGCTCGTTGATGGAAAATCAAGCGCCAGATCGAACAACTACTTCTAAAGCGGAACATATAACTCATCTCGTCCCATTGCAGAAGTCTGATTGTGCTGGTAAGTAGAAACATGGGACATGGTGGCTCTACATTGATTACAGATCATTAAAAAAAATCACATCATGAAACTGGTACCCAATTCCCCAAATTGATGACCTTCTTGACCAACTTAAGGGGGAAAAGTTCTTCAGCAATATTGACCTAAAGTATAGCTACCACCATGTTCCCATTGAACCAACTGATGCATGGAAGACAACTTTCAAATCTAAAGAAGTTTTGTTCGAATGGTTGGTCATGCCCTTTGGCTTAACAAATGCACCAACAACTTTCATGAGATTGATGGATGATGTATTGAGACCCTTCACCAACTTCTTTTGTGCTAGTATATCTTGATGACATCCTCATCTTCAACAGAACTTGGGAGGAGGACATGCAACATATTCAATAGGTTTTGGGCACTCTGCGGAAGCACAAGCTATATGCCAACTTGGAAAAATGATCCTTTGGCATGAATAGGGTCCAATAATTGGGATACATTGTTGATGAGCATGGGGTACATGTGGATCCAACAAATTTCTAATTCATTCGTGATTGGCCAACCCCGACCACACTAACGAAGCTTCAAAGCTTCTTGGGACTTGCCAACTTTTACAGAAGGTTCATGTTGGGATTCTCCCATATTGATGGGCCCTCAGCCAAGGAACCAAGGGATGTGGAAAGGAAAATTTTGCATGGGGGTAAGAACAACAGTAAGCATTTGATGATTTGAAGCATTGCTTGTGCTCAACTCTAGTACTCTCCTTACCTGATCTTCAACAGTCGTTCAAGATTGAGACTCATGCCTCTGACTATGTTGTAGGCACAATTCTCACTCAGCATGGTCATTCAGTAGCATACCATATAGTGAGACACTCTCATATACTGTCCGTAAATACCCCATCTATGTCAAAGAAATTTATGCCATTGTGTAAGCGTGTCGTCAATGGAAACATTAAATTTTGGGAAATGAGACAATCATCTACACTGATCAGAAGCTTCTGCAGTTCATACATACACATGGGAAGTTGCATAACTACCACCATCAAAAGTGGTCCACATACCTACAACAGTTCCATATCAACATCAAGTATAATACATGGAGCACAAATTGTGTCCCCAATTGCCTCTGTCACCCTCTCATTGTTTCACTCACCATAGTCCTCCATTCCTATGGGAATGAGGCATATGAGTATCCCCAACTTTATCAACATGACCTTGACTTCACCACCACTTATTGGCTCTTGGGTATAGGAGTGAATGTCACCATTCTTCACATCCACGATGGACCTTTATGCCATTTGGGCCACCTTTGTGTTTCCACAAGAGAGCGTGCAAATTTGATTTGGGAGGCTCACTATAGTCGGATGGCAAGACATTTTGGCATAGAGAAAATTTTGGTCATTCTATAGAAAAAAATTTACTAGCCAAAACTTTGACAATGCGTCAACAAGTATATCAGATCTTGCATTTCATGTGCCATTTCTAAGCCATCCATCAAGAAGAAAGGCTTATACACCCCTCTTCCTACTCTTGAGAGGCCTTGGGAAGCCATTTCAATGGATTAAACGTCTGGCCTTCCATCCACCAAGAACGACAATGATTTTGTATTTGTGGTGGTTGATCGGTTTTCAAAGATGGCCATTATCACAGCTTGCAAGAAGATCCTCATAGCAGAAGATACTTCCAAGCTCTTCTTCAAATGGGTCTGGGTCCATTTTGGGATACCACATACCATCACCTCAGATCAGGACAATAGGTTTCTCAACACATTTTTGTTAAGTCTCTGGTCATTGTTGGACACCAAGCTCTCTAAGTTGACTACTTTCCACCCCCAAACCAATGGCCAGACATAGGTCGTTAATCAGATGGTTGTGCACATCCTACACATGTACAACTCTAAGCATCCGTGTACATGGGATGATATTCTTCCTTATGTTCAACAAAGCTACAATAGGGCTCTTCATAGCTCCATCGACCATATCCCATTTCAGGTGGGGATGAGATTCCAACCCTTGGGTCCCATTGATGTTGCACTACCTCTTGCAACCACATAGGAAAAATATTCCCATGTTAATTCTGAGGTGGACACAGCCACTAGATTCATTGAAAGGATTCAACACATCTGCCAATAGGTCCATGAGATTTTGCAGAAAGCCAATGCTAAGTACAAGAAGGGCCATTATCAACACTGGGTATCGCACCAGTTTCATGTGGGAGATAAGGTGTGATTACATTTGCAAAAAGAGAGCCTTACAGGTCCCCATCAGAAGCTCCAACCACTTCGCTATGGGCCTTAAACTATCACTAAGGCTGTGGATAGTAATGATTTTCATATCAACACTCCACCCTTCCTTGGCTTGCACCCGGTTTTCAATATGGACCTCCTTTGGCCATATTTTCCACCATTATTGGACACATCCAAGATCACATAACAGTTGAAACCAACAGAGCTCAACCCTAACTACATGGAATAAGAATCCACTAATCAAATATGGACACACAGGTTNATTACATTTGCAAAAAGAGAGCCTTACAGGTCCCCATCAGAAGCTCCAACCACTTCTCTATGGGCCTTAAACTATCACCAAGGCTGTGGATAGTAATGATTTTCATATCAACACTCCACCCTTCCTTGGCTTGCACCCGGTTTTCAATATGGACCTCCTTCGGCCATATTTTCCACCATTATTGGACACATCCAAGATCACATAACAGTTGAAACCAACAGAGCTCAACCCTAACTACATGGAATAAGAATCCACTAATCAAATATGGACACACAGGTTAAGGGAACTCACCAGCAAAGGATCCAACTTTATCGGGTTGTCAAGGCAGGGGAAACTCTTACACCAAGGCAAGTGGTGCAACCAAGTCCAAATTCAGCAGAGGTTTCCTCACCTGATGGGGGGACTGAATGCAATGGAGACAATTTCCTCCTAAGGGGGAAGGACTGGTCTAGGTGGATATTGATGGCCACCCACCTATTCCAACTAGCTCTTCTTGATAGTTGTTAGTTCAACACGTTCTTCTATAATTCTTTGTAATTGTGGGTTCTACACTTTCAGGGTTGTTTGAATCTCTACACAGCTTCTAGGTGGATATTGGTGGCTTCCCACCTAATCCAACTGTCTTATTTTGGAATTTTGCATGTTAGTACATGTTTTTGTACTTCCAGGGTCGTTTTGGGGCCCTAAACAATTTTTTTTGGCTTGCCATAGTCAAACTGTAGATGAATTCATATTTTTATGGCATAATGTGTATTTCTCGAAAATACCTTTCCAACGTCCTATCATGTGCCTAAAAACGGAGGTCATATGCAAAATTTACAACCCTAGGAAGTTGATGTACCAACTTACCCATCGGGGCCCTCATAACTTTTGGCACTTCATATCCGAGGGTTAGGTTTTTGGATGTCTAGGGTTTTGACATTCATGAGTAATGTTAAAAATTACTCTGGAGTGTCATTGTAATCATTCTTCTCAGACAGATGCACATAGCAGCCACATCTCTTCTCAGAGATAGCTACCACCATTTGAGCAAGTTGTTTTCAGTTCTTCAGTTTTACAGTTTCAGCCTATTTTATTTATTCAATAGAAATTGTTGTTCATTGGAAATATTTTTTTGTTCTCCATATCTCTATGTTATTGTATTCAGTCTGTTATTCCTTTCGTTCCAGTCATAAATCCGGATCATTGATAGAATATATCACATAATGTAAAATGATAATTTGTTTTTATATAGATAGAAGGATAATATTATTTAATAACATGTTTATTATAAATTTGTGATTTATAAATTATATATATATATATATACTTGGTCACTTTGAAGGTACAAGTCCCACAATCTCTGCTCTATGTTATTTTCTTACGATGATTAACTTAAGAGATTACTTTGATTTCCTTAAAATTGTATTTATTTGTTCAAATAACATTGAGAGAAGCGTTCCAATATCACCATAGGTTTGACGACTTAGGAGGTTAGGAAGGTCTCTATTCTAACAAATATTTATAAATTGGGATCTAATTTGAGAATAGGCAGGGCAATCTAAGGGGAAGTTTTTTTCATATTCAACCCTCTTAGTGTAAAAAAGATGTTAGATTCTTTCATCCCACAGTGTTTTGAGAATTTTCCAATGCCCACTTTCACTATGTAGTAAGTGAGTGTTTGTTATTATTTTAGCAATGATGATTTTATTCTTTGCACTTCTCAAAACTAAAAGGTACCTTTGATCTTCTAAATTAGGGATGACCACCTCCTTGTAGTATCTAAGTTTCCTTTTATCCTCTAATTCTTTATCATACCACATATTCTCCTTAAATTTAGAAGTGATAATATTTGAAATATTATCGGTATTCTGCATGATGGGATCTTCTTGTATTCCCTAATGATTTAGCAAAGATTTAAGATCTTTATGTCATCCTCGCTTGAGCTCATGGTTTTGGCTAGATTTTGAAGTAATTTTGGGGAGCCTCTCTTCATCCATGTTGTTTATCTTGTTATTGTAAGTTAGATATATAATCATAGTAATGCTCTTGATGGGGACAATAATTTCCTCTATGGATATGATAAGGTGTATTTCCCTTAATTTTGAGATTAGAAGTTATAAAATTATTTTGGATATGTTCTATCTTTCTCTAGGATTCTCTAAAGATACTGCAACCCTAGACTTCATACCCATATAAGATAACTAGAGTGACGAGAGTGTGAAAGAGACATTTTTTCTTATTCCAAAGACAAAGGTCTCCTGATTTACAATTGTTTTCAAGCCCATAATAAGCTTTCCACCCTCCATTTATCCCTTTCTCAATGATATTGTCCAAATTGAGCTTGTGGTGAATATCAATTCCAATATATTTGTATGAAGGCACTTCCTCCAAGCTATTGTTGTCATATACAAAAGTATCGTAGGTGATTTTTTTGGATTTAATTATCCTAACCTTTGTTTTGTTAGTGTTCATAGTAATTTTCATACTAGAGAAGAAGTCCTTGAGGATTATAAGTTTCTTACCTAGGTCATAGAGACTCTTCGCCATAAGAACAATAACATCAGCATAAAGAATAAGGATGATGACTATACTTGCGAGAGTCGGTCCAACACAACATGCATACTCAAAAAAATATTCTAATTTATCAATATAGATGCTAAAAAGGGTAGGGGATAGGGGGATACCTTGCTTGAATTCTATATTATGGTTAATTTATTCCGACCACTTGGAAATAACTTTCTCATACACCCTTACTGCAGTAGCTCTTAACTCGAAAGAGACTTTAACCTGTTCTGACCTATTCCAACGGTTAGTCGTAGGCACAGTGTCAATTTTTTTTTTCAAAATCAACGAAACAACAAAGGAGATCAATTCTATCATTATGCCACTCCTCTGCAATGATCCTAAACATAACAAGGTGGTCCACAATTGAATGGTAGGCTCTAAACTGAATCTTGCTTCTAAAAGAAGTATATATTAATATTATTTAGTCACTTTAATTATATCATATAAATTGTGAAGATTAAACAATCAAAGAAGAACATAATAGTTAAACATGGTGTAATGAAAAAAATTTATATTATATTAGGTATGATTTTATTAAAATATTTAAAAATACATATAAAGTTTTTGTATATTGCAATTATGTATATACATTTTATAATTTTAATGAAGCATCTTAATATATTTTCATAAATTTAACTTATTATTGAATAAAAAGATATTAAAATTGATTTTTGATTGTTGAATAAAAAGATCTTAAAAATAAAAACACATTAAGATCCTAAGAATAAAAACATTAACATCCTAATGTTTGACTAAAAGATTGTCAAAATTAAATTTTTATTAAGCTGAAAGGTATATTTAATAGATTTTTAGTGCTTAATCAGTTTTGTATGGACAAAATTAAATATTGATGGAATATTCTTAGTCGTCCCAATAAATCAATGATTCTGATTTATTTATAAAAACATCCATTTATATGTTTATTTTTTTAGTTTTACTTGATAATATTTAAAATTTACTATAATGACTAGCTGATTGCCACATCTAAGTGATTAGCTTTTCATTTTCTGACCAGTAACCTTTCTACCCTAAATACAACAAAACAACGCCATAAGCAGAAGTAAATTATCATTATAAATAACAACAAACCAACAATCCAGACAACACCATAACGCAAATCGAGACTCCATAGGCCGGCCAACGGATAAAAAAACAACAATCTAAAGCGAATCAAGAAACAAATGGAGACTTCATCGGCAGGCGAACTGATCTATCTGACCTAAAATTTACAGAAAATTATAATAAACAGACACACTAATTTAGTTCAGAACATCCAGAGCCCTGCCGCTGAGAAGCCCCAGGCAGGCGTCGTCCCCGTTCAGAGAATCCTCACCGCCATAAACGGTATTCAAGGTGTCCAGAATCGTACGAAAAACAGACACCTCGCAGGGCAGAGTGAGAGGGCCCGCCATGTCGAAACCATATTCATTCTCCGCCTCCTCTAACAGTATCCGGAACATCGGGTGGTTCACCGATTCCGTTTTGATCACGAACCGGGTGCGGTCCGGCCCGACGTAGACTGCGAAATACCCTTCCGGAGCCATGCCGTCCCAGTTGCTGTGGGGCAAAGAACGGCAGCGGCGCAGCTTAATGAAAGGCATCATCGTGCACGAGGTCGTGAGCGATCTGGTCCTGATCATCGCCAGACGAGGCCGTCGCCATGTCTTCAGAATCAGGCTCAGCAACCTGTTTCTTTTCTCTTTCCCCTGCATGGGATTCGAAGTGACGAACTTAATACCAATCCAGAAAACGTAAAAACTAGGTCGGCTATAAACCTCCGAGGATCACAGAGCTCAACCTCTGTCATAAGCCATATACACATCCATCTTCGTCCGTGGTCTGGTTTCGTTGCTCATAACGATTCAAGTTATCTCTACAACCTGCGCATATCTATACGACCACTGCTCGCAATACCCTAACAGCAATAGTAATTCTTGTATCCTCGCATCAACTGCAAGATATCAAGCACTGTGCCCTGAATGGATTGGAAACAGATAATCGTTCCACAGCTGCAGACAGGATCATATATTCAGAAAATCCTACCGATTGTCTACAGACATTACTATTCACAATGATTATAATCGGAATGCCCTGATGAAGATGAACTCCATTAAACCCTATTTGTAGCTGTTGCGGGCCATCAAAATAACGAGGAAAAA
>JASDQU010100537.1:74319-98496 GCA_032191745.1 Picea mariana
TTGGAAACAGATAATCGTTCCACAGCTGCAGACAGGATCATATATTCAGAAAATCCTACCGATTGTCTACAGACATTACTATTCACAATGATTATAATCGGAATGCCCTGATGAAGATGAACTCCATTAAACCCTATTTGTAGCTGTTGCGGGCCATCAAAATAACGAGGAAAAATAAATCCTCCGTAGGTTTCAATAGCGAGATTTGATGTAAGGAGAGTATATCTTTATAGAAGTAAAAGGAAAAGCAATTGGTAAGATACCTTATTACTTTGTAGTTAACGAGATTTATAAAAAGTTCAATGAATATGAGAAATATAATAGGTGAATGATAAATTTGTGTGATATACCATAAGAAGTAAGGTCAACGATAACATATAAATTCCAAAGTTATCATGGTGAGGATGAAAAAAATAGCCAATCTTCTTATGGTCAACGATAATATATAAATTCTTATCATGGTGCTAATGAAAAAAAATACCAGCACATAGTTTTAAGCACCTAGTTTTGAGATCATATGTTATTGAATCAAAGTACTACTTTTCTTCCCATAAACATAGTTTAGTTAAAATCAAATTTACATGATTGATATCCTTTTCTATAAGAAGATGTTTTTCTTTAATAAAGCTGATGGTGGATGATTTATTTTTTATTTTTTATCCAATATGAATGAAGGATTGTTTAACCCAATCGTTTTTCAAACGAGTTTAATTAATATTTCAAATTAACATAATTTATCTAATTTTCTATCATATATATTATTGTGGATAGGTATTAAATGACAACCTAATGAATTACAATCACTTTTTAAAACCAAATTTACAGTAATATTATGATCCACATTAGTTTATGTCATGTATATAATTAGCATGATCCATATTATTTTATGTCATGTCATGTATATTGTTGGTAGTGTTTTATTGAGTCACAGCCATTATTTTATGTCATTTATATTGTTGGTGGTGTTTTATTGAGTCACAGCCATTAGTTATTTTCACCATGTGTGTTAATAAATCTCAAAGTAAACCACTAGTTATTTTCACCATATATCGGAGTAAAAGTAATGTATTCTATTTTGTAAAAAAATATATTTACACCATATGGGTTAATACATATCAAAGTAAAAGTAGTGTATTCTATTTTGTAAAAAAATATATTTAAATATCAAATTCAATGAAATTATAATTTTTTTAATAAATAATAAAAACCAATTTAATCAATAAATCATAATGTTAAATTTGATGAAGAGATATAGTAAAGTTTACATTAGTAATCAAAGTTAGCATGATTCCTATCACTTTCAATTATATATAGTGTTCATGGTGGTTGTTATAAACGACAATCACTAAGTTGTAATCAAGTTAGCACGATCCATACCATTTTCAATCACATATTTTTTCCCTAGTAAGGTTTTTTATTCAAAATGACTCTATTAATCTTGATGATTATATATATTAAGTCATCTACATCACATTCTAAAAGTTCCCAAAGAACTTCATTGTCACCATTATTTTCAAAAGATGTAAATCTTTATAATCTAACATTTCAATTGGTCTAAGTAAATACTCCTTAGCTATTCTCAGCATAAAACAAAATGTTTTCAATGAATAAACAAAAAATGTATAATGTTATACATTTTTTTATGTAATGCGAAGCCAAGTGATAATTGTTATGACTATTATCCAGATAAAAGATAAAGATTTGAAATTAATAAACAAATATTCTACATAAGAGTGTGCATGTATGCACAATGTGAGTGTCCTATTTTTCAAAGTATATGATGCCTTATGAAAAGAATTGTGTGAATAGAGTGCCCCTTAGTTCACTGCGAATCTTGTACACTATCATCTATGCCTGTTTTGTATTATATATAAAAAGTTAGAATTGATTGTAACCTACTCTCTTTTTTGTAAATATTTATTATACATGTGTATATATATTAGAACATAGAAATAGGGTTGAACATATGATGTTATTATATGATGGGTTAATTGAAAGATTTTCTAGAGTTTTGTTGAGATTATTGAGATATAGCCAATGTATGATGTTGATATTTCTATCACATAAATTGAATTGGCCATTCGTTTAGTTCTCCTTTTTAGTTCTTGAATAAGTAACAACCCCGTCATTATGACTACAAGCGATGCAAGCGAGTGCAATTTTTTTTTTGTTTAAAGAAGGAAGGCAACAATGACAACAGTTAACCAACACAATTTGATGAAAAACAAAATGCACACCGATCAGAAAACAAACAACAACGAATCAACAGACTAGCACATCATGCAACTGGACGAAACGTGTGATAATCAATAGACAAATAAAAATGACTACCCGCCTGACACAAGCAAGACACCCCTTACACGATAAAGGAAAACATCAACAACCCGACATAGCGGCTTCGACGACCAATACTAGAAACCTCTACAGTGTGAAAAATCCAATGCATTAAGGCATTACAAAACCAAGTACCAATATCAATGAAAACGAACAATACGCCCACATCGGGAAGCACAAGACTACAACCACGTTAATATTCACATCTATCCATCGGGTGCACAAGATCCCCTCATCAGGAATCATGCTATCACAAGGCTATAGGCATGACAGTAACCAAGGCGCAACATAACACATCTAGACCAATAACCCAAGAAAATCCAACGCGCTAAGAGACCGAATTAACTATCAAAACACATGAAGACTATACCCAAGAAACAAGTCGAAAAGACGCAAGGGGACCTCACTCAAAATTTAATTGTGCAACCAGCCGAAGACTTTTTGTTTTCTTATGAGGCACTTTTTCAAGGAAGTCTCCCAACTGTAAAACATAATTAATTTGAGTAATATCTATAAAATTCGTGTGCATGGAATTTCTATTTTAATTCTCTATAAAGTGGAAGTAACAATCAGGTGTTTTCTTAACCATAAATATATATAGAGAGGAAAGAGTTATATATAGAGAAATGATTTAGACAACTAAAGATAGGTCAAGGGAAAACTTGCATCTCACAAGAAACTCTATAAAATAATTAAAGAACTCAATGGTCATATCTCACAATATGTTCATCAAATTTTGTAAACACCTATCAACATCTTGTACAATGAAATTTTTAGTTTTATTTTATTTTTATTTTTTTAAAACCGTGAAAAAGAAAAATGACTGCGTAATGAAATATCACATTACACTTTTTGAAAGATGGTACGAAAAAGAGATACATTTTCATCTAACACAAAATACACGCAAATAAATGTTGATATAAAAATAGATACCATTACAGGACTATATAATAAATAAAATAAAAAACATTGATATAATTACATGATCGTTGTCAACCAATCCATAATGATGTATGCTAATAAATGTTACGGTATCTATTGAAATCGCTATCTAAAACTGGGTGAATGGCTATGTAGTTACTTTTTTAAATGGAAATTAAAACTCTAAAAACTTACACCTTTCCAGGAAAATTCTTTATTTAGATTGCACTGTTTAGAGCATGTAATTTGTTATCAGACATGGGTAAAAACAATGTCCACAATCAATATCTACGGTCAACAATCCATATCAATGTTTGTCAATATTTCATTGGCTAACAATTTTATTGCTATCATGTATTAAATACATGATATTGATGTCGGTTAAATATACTAAATACATATGATTAGATATACCATACATATCCATTAAATCACTATACAATACTTTTCCATTATATCGCTACACAATACATCTAAAATCGTTGTCAAATAGATTTTCTATCAAAAATATTAAATTGTTGTCTAGAATGTTGTTGTTAATACAATTGTTGTCAAAATAAATACAAAATCGTTGTGATATATTGTTGTGTGCATAACATTTATTTTCAACAATAATTTTGTCAACAACCATAATATCGCAAATCACATGCTAAACAATCAATGTTATTCGATTGAAAATCAAACACAGTAGTAAATTAGATCATTGTCTAAAACCGGATATCGCAGAGTTTAGTTTTGAAATTGTTTAAGTGCATGGATAATGTTGAACATAGAGATAAATTGACACAGACATAAATTAAATGTATAGATTAATCATCCAATGAAAACGCAGAGAATCAAGCCCCAACGCGTTGAGTTATGATATAGTTGTGTAATATAGATCGTTGTCAATGCCAAGAAAGATCCAAAAAAAAAATCGCAGAGTAACATAAGGTCACTATCCAATGCTAATCAATCAAAGTGGTAATGATAAAATCGCAGAGATTCACCATATAAAATGTTGGAAATCATAAAAAAAAATGCAAAGATTTTTGGAGTTTAAGCAATAAAAAGCGCAGAGTTTAAGCATTCGGGGATTGAGCATTCAACGAAAAGTTTAATCGAGTTTAATAAATCAATACATAGAGAACCAAAAAAATGCTAAGAATCAGCGCATAGATACTCATTCACAAGAAGGCGCAAGACTAATCATTCATCAATAAATCAATCAACACAAGGATACTCATTCACAAGAAGGTGCAAAGATATGGGATTAATCACAAGAGAAAAATGCAGAGATAAGTAAGGTTTACATAGTTGGGTGAAATTTGTCCTTCACTCAGTATCCATGCACAGGAAATAATTGAATTTGAATCTATAAGTCTTTAAACACCGTAGTGACGACCGTCGATTCGGCTCCTCACCGACTGCTCAGGCACAGATTAATAACTTAAGGATAAGGGGATAGAAGATTAAAACTCTTTTTTTCTTCTCATTAATCAATCAAAACAAATGCAGAGAAGTCATTGCAATCAGAGGTTGGGTTTGCCATGGGAAATCAATTCAGAATACAACGAGCAAGTGAATTACAAATACCATAGGAGCGCAGGTGTATGAAAGCTCATGGCAATGAAATATTCAACCGAGCAGAGAAAAATAACACGTGTAAATTAAATTTCATTGCAAGTAACAAATTTAACAGGCGTACCTTATGAAAATGCAAATTCTCTGAAGTTGATATCCCACGCACTCTCCATCCAGCTCCTGCTTGCCAACTGATGTGACCTCATCGGTACATCCTACCCAATGATAGGGGTACTCTTCTTTCCCGTGAGTCCCTCAAGATGGAAAGGAGCCACACACAAAATACCATAGAATTATAGCACCCAACTTGCCTCGGAAGGTCAAGCTACCACTCATTACCTGAGCTGGGTATCCCAACTCCCACAGGAGAAAGTTTAGTCAAGGTAGAATTTCAGTAGTGTAATGTTACGCAAAAATATGAGATCCATAGTCCTCCTCCATCCTTTTTATAGATTTTTTAAGTAATTAGTTTCCCAAATTCTCATTAAATTCCTTTTTCATTAATTTTAATTAGGAAAAAACTCCCCCGTACACATGTCACCCATCCCCTAGTTGCACCAGAAAATCAATTTTATTAATTAATTAAATATTCCTATTTCCCTCACCCACCTAAAGCATTCCTAAAAATTCTCCTTGGTGTCCCAAAATGCCCTTACACTTCTTAAATGACTTACACCTTACTCAATTCCTAGTTGATTTCATAATTAGAAAGTTCTAAAGGAAAGATTCCTCGCTAACTTAGAAATTCAGATTTTTTCTTTGGTTTTCCCTTTTCTTTAAGTTTCCCTTTTTCTTTAAGTTTCCTATTTATTTTAAGTTTCCCCCTTTTTCCTTTTTAACTAAAAATCAATTTAGAATGTGTAGCTAAAACAACCCTTTTGCCCTTTTTCTGTTTTAATTAAAAATTAATTTAGCAAGTGTAGATAAAACAACCATTTACCCTCTTTTCTTTTTAACTAAAAATTAATTTTAGCAAAAGTAGATAAAAACAACCATTACCCTATTTTTTAAAATTAATCCTCCATTATAATTTTGACTTTAATAAATAAGTTTGAAATTCTTACCCACCTTCTTGTTACATGCTTATTTATTATTATTTTTTTTTTACCACATGTTCTGCTTAGTCCTAACTTTTAATTTCACTAGGTTGGGCGACATTTTTATTAGGAAAAAATGTTTTTGAATCTTACTTTTCACATCATTCATTTTAAGGGCGACAATTTATTCACTTACCAGTTAAAATCACGATGTGCTCTTCAGGACACACTAGGTGCTGCAAGGGTGAAACTTGTCTCTTTTGTTTTCATTGTGCGAAATGCCCTTCAAGGTGCACTACATGCTCCAAGGGTTCCACTCACATGTTTATGTTTTCCTTGCGCGACGTGCCCTTCAAGATGCACTACGTGAACCAAGGGCACCACTAACCTCTTGACTGAATTTGGTAGATGTCAAACCCCTGGAGTCAATACTTCGCCAGGTGATCTTGGGGGAGACTAAGGGTCTCTAAGGAATAAGGCCCCTTCCTTATTGCACGCCCCTTAGAATCATCGTGAGTGACTATCACAATCTGACCTCACGACATATTGGGTCTTCTCAAACTAGGTAATCGTTAACCTATAGTTCGAGCCACGACGAGAGTGCTAGTAGGCTATGCAGGGTTGTTTCCACACCTCTCCCTCAAAGTCTCTAGTTGCCATGCATGACCCCTCTACTCCACATGTGAGTCTAGTCAAAAATATATCATCAGCCTGCATCCATCAAGGAATCCTGTCAACAATAATAATCATTCATCATAACATCTAATCATATCTACATACGTCACATCAACAACATTCAAACCCAACATTCCACTCCGTGACTCGATCCGGATTCCAAGGGGTATCATCAATGCCTTTGCATCCTCAATGTCCAAATTCCTACACACTCAGGAGAACCCAATCAATAGCACCTATCTACGTAAATACAACACAATAAGATATCATCAAATCCATCATATCTCATAATCATAATCGAAACGACCAATAGTATAATAACCCGGATCACTTGCATGCAAGTGTCCTCAAAAAATAAGTTTGCTCAGTGCGTGCAAGAGAGGGATGTTACATACACCCCCTCTTGGTTTAAAATTCCTCCCAAAGTTTCACAGTATATAAGTGACGAGATAAAATGTATCATAGTATCATAAGTCTACCTATAAAAAAAAATGGAAATTGATGGCACACATCATATGCGTCCTCCCAGTTCATCGAGTGCGGACTATAGTTGTCCCACTGGACCTTGACCTGATCTACTGTTCGACGTCGTAGTTGTCGAATGCAATGGTCTAGGATGTGGATTGGCTCCATCATGAGAGAACCCTCATCAAATACCTGCAAGGAACTCATGTCAATAACATGTGTAGGATCACTAATATAATGTCTAAAAAGAGATATGTGAAAAAATCGTGCATATGGCTGAAAGAATCAGACAAGGCTAGTTGATAGCCCACGGGCCCCTTCTTTCCACAATCTTGAAAGGTCCCATGAACCTAGAGGAGAGTTTATCACCCTTTCCAAAATTGATAGAACTCTTATGCGGTTTCACCCACAAGAATACTCGATTGCCAACTTCATAACTATGGTCAACATGATGCACATCGACAAAACACTTTTGTCGATACTATGCTTCCTTGATCCTTTGTCTTATTGTTTTAATTTGATCTTCCATTTCTTGGATCACTTATGTTCCCACAAGGACCCTATCCTTAAGCCAATCCCAACTCAGAGGCGTCCAACACGGTTGCCCATAAATAAAATCGAAAGGCACCATCTTAATGGTGCTTTGATAACTATTGTTATATGAAAATTCTACCAGTGGCAAGAATTCTTCTTAACTCTTATGTTTGTCCATAACATACATACACAACATGTCCTCCAAGATTTGGTTTGTTTGTTCAGTCTTCTCGACTGTCTCCAGGTGATACGCGGTACTAAAGTTAAGTTGGGTTCCCAAGGCCTCTTAGAAACTAGTCCAAAATTGTCTAGTAAACACCGATCCTTGATCAGATATAATACTCTTAGGCATGCCATGCAACCTCACAATCTCGCCGATGAAAAATCTAGCTATGTTAGGTGCATGATACGTCGTACATATAGGAATAAAATGAGCACTCTTCGTTAGAGTTTCGACTACCACAAAAATCGAGTCGTGTCTTCTTGCCATCAGTGCTAATCCAACAATGAAATCCAACAAAATAACCTCCCATTTTGATTCTGGAATAACGTGTGGTTGTAGTAATCCTATCGGATGTCTATGTTCAGCCTTCAGCTGTTGACATTATAGACATCTTTCCACGTAGTTGACTATGTATACCTTCATTCCTTTCCAGAAGAATAAGGGTTAAAGGTTTTCCCTCATCTTCTTGACTCCAGGATGAGCCATGTACACTCCACTGTGAGCCTCGTTGAGGATCAAAATCTACAACTTGTGATTGGGCGGTACATAAATTAAACTTTTAAATCTAAATAATTTGTCATTGTCCATATTAAATCCTTCAAATTTTGGTACCATCATTGTGTTTTTTTCGATAGAATCCTTGACCTCCTTGTACCAGTCATCATTGCGCTGTAAAGTTAGAATATTTTCACTTAGATTCATCCGAAGAGGCATCATCGAAAAGATGTGTGGTCTCTGGATCAACGCATCTGCCACTCTATTCATTGTTCCCTTTATGTAAGAAATTTTGAAATCTTACTTGCTAAGCAATTCCGACCAACATCATTGTAGCGCGTTGATGTCTCTTTGCGTAAATATGTGTTGTATTCCACAGTGGTCCATTTTTAGTTTGAATTTCCATCCAATAAGGTAGTGTCTCCAAAATCTCAAGGCATATATAATGGATAACAACTCCAAATCATGTGTTGCATAGTTCTCCTCATGCCTTCTCAAATTTCTTGATATGTAAGCGATCAGTCGGCCATCTTGGATCAAGACTCTATCTAAGCCTTCCATTAATGCGTCAGTGCATACCAAGAAGTTTGCGTCCATGTCCGGGACCTTTTTTATCGGTGTTGTTTTCAACAACTCCTTGAGTCCCTGAAATTCTTTCGCGCATTTCTTGGTCCAAAGAAACTTATTGTTCTTCTTTTGCAATTCCATGATCGGATTTCCTATCATAGAAAAATGCTTGATGAACCATCGATAATATCCTGCTTAACCCATGAAGCTACGCACTTTGGGGACATTCGTCGACATAGGAAATTCCATAATAGCCTCAACCTTTTCTAGATCCCTGGTGATAACTTCTCCAGAGATTCCATTCCCTAAGTAGTTAATCTTCGATTGATAAAACAAGCATTTAGATAATTTCCCATACAATTTGTTATCTTGCAGACATTGTAGTACCAAGCACAAGTGTTCATCATGCTCCTCCAACGTTTGAGAGTAAATCAAAATATCATCAATGAATACTTGGACGAGCTTGTAGAAGTATTCGCGGAACACCCCATTTATCAAACTCATAAATACACCTGGGGCATTCATTTGTCCAAATGGTAAAATAGTAAAATTGTAATGTACAAACCTAGTCTTAAAGGTGGTCCACATGTGAATCTGGTTGGCAAGCTATCGTCAGCTTGCATCCAGCAACGAATCATGTAAGCAATAATAATCAATAATCATAACATCTAATCATATGTACATACATCACATCAACAACATTTAAACCCAATATTCCACTCCCAGACTCGATCCAGATTCCAAGGGGTATCATCGATGCCTCTGCATCCTCAATGTCCAAAGTCCTGCACACTTAGGAGAATCCAGTCAATAGCACATGTCTACATAAATACAAAAAAATAACATATCATCAAATCCATCATATCTCATTATCATAATCGAAACGACCAATAGTATAATAACCCAGATCACTTGCATGCAAGTGTCCTCAAAGAATAAGTTTGCTCAGTGCGCACAAGAGAGGGATGTTACAAAATATCATGATATAATGGTTGTGTGTTCTTCATTAGTTTTGTTCTAAATGGATTCCTTAGGGATTGTTTATTTATTTCTCTCTCATATTCTATAATTTTGTTTTTGTAATACATAATAATATCTTTGGGTGTGACCTTATCACTTTTCGGGTGTTGAAAATGTTAATATTGTTAGGTTCTTTATTCATGTATAGAATTTGAATCTCAAGTCATCATAGATGTGAAATAAATTTTTTTTTATTGGGATAGAAAAAAAATTGATTAAAAAAACATATCATGGTGACCATATAAGAAGTAAATAAAATATTGGACTAAGAAGAAGGATATTGAATTTTAAAATAAAAAGACTTAAAACTTGAATCCAAACCTTGAATGGTGGAAGCAAGAATACATGTGTTTATCCAAAAAAAAATATTTTCGTATTTGAATTTCTTAATGTGTGCAATCTCGATGGTTCTTGAATAATATTGTCTTTGCAAAATTTACCAAGTATGGTTTTCTAGCAATGGGATATTCAATAAAGTGTTTGATATACCTCCCATCAATAATATGTAGATCTCATATACTACATTTATCACCTTCCAAAAATGTTTCAAACTGATTGATGATTTTTATAAGTGATAACCACTTATATTCACTTTTGAATAATGAGAGTCCACACTTTTTTGATAGTCATGTGCTTCCACTGTAATAATCCTTAATATTTTTTTGTTTTTTTCCACTTAGCTTCTCAGCATGGATGTTTTGTCAAACAATTTTCATGTAAGCATTTCATCAACATTGCATGTGTGTGTGTATGTGTGTTGGAATATTGAGAGGGGGTGGGGGGGTGAGTCAGTATGACGATTTTTACCAATTTTAACCATAATATATAGAATTCAACTTTATCAATAGTATATCATCAATGTATCATCTATGATTGAATTCAATAAATCATGAACTTATAATCAGAAGCAACATCACATCAAATACACATTACAGCAAAATTTATATGGAAACCCAAATGGGAGAAAACCACATAATGATTTATTATATATCAAAGAATACATTCATTGGAATCACCTGCCTGCCAATTATCTGGTTGCAACTTAAAGGAGGCTAGGACCCCCTATTTACAACATCCTACCTGAAGGAAGCTACAACTCCCTGAATTCTCTGGCCCCAAGCATAAGGAGGATACAACCCCCTGATGCTCAGGTTCCAACCTGAAGGAAGCTCCAACTCCCTGTGTTCTTTGGCTCCAACCAGACGGAATATACAACCCCCTTTCTTTGCCCCATCTTGTCGCCCTAAAATATAAATGTTGACCAAACTATCACTACCAAGACCACTCCCCCTGTCACTGTCACTTTCGCTTCCACATCAACCTGTCATTATGTCCAACCTGTTTTTGTCACTATGCATCAATCTATAACTATCACCAACCCATCACTGTCACCAACCTGTCACTTTCATCAACCTATCACTTTCATTGATACAAAGCAAGATCCTCAATCACCAAGAACACCTCTAAACCAAATTCTCAAACATCACCAAGCCATGTACATCAACCATGTACATCCACATGTACCACCATGCATTAACCATGCACATCATATTGTACCATACCATGTACATCAACTTGTACCATACCATGTACATCAAACTATACCATACCATATACATCAACCTGTACCATACCATGTATCAACCATGTACTATGTTACACATCAAAACTTTACCATACCATCAACCATATACCAACATGTACCATAAATCATGTACCATGAGATGCTCCTCAATGATATATCATATCGCTCATGATGTGTCTCAATCATCCCATACACCGTGTACCATAAGATATCAACAATGAAGTGTCTCAAAAAGGTACTCAAGAATATACCAAGATCACCAACATATCCCTCTAACCATGCACCATATCATCAACCATATACCTAAAATAACATCCTAATCATCCATAGACCATGTATCATAAGATATACTAGGCAGGTACTATCAATGGTGTACCTAAACCAAGTACCAACATAACCAAGAGGTGTATCTCATACATATGCTACCATATACGAAGTGTATATCTCAACAATGTACCAACATCATAAGGATATGTCTCTATAAATGCACCATAACCATACCAAACCATATATCAAGATAGCTAAGAGTGTACTTCTAACAAGGTATCATGTCATAACCAAGGTGTACCATACCATGCATCATCACCACTAATCATGTGCCATAACAACATAAGCATAACCCTTAAAAATTACCTATGATCTTGTAGCCGACATGATACTCTATAATACTCACATGTAACTTTTCCTCAGTCCTCAACAACCTGGCACTAGCATATTCTCCAAATTTGTCTTAGTCTCATGGGACTAAGAAATCCTATCTAGCAGGGCCTTGTGTGATGATCCCTATATAACTCGTGGGGGTGCCTCACATGACACCCTCAAGATGACCCACGAGGGCCTTCTTAATTAGGGTTATAGAAAAACCCTAGCTCTCTATAGCTTCAAAACATTTTCTCTTCCTTCACACTTTCTTCCTTGCCTCAGACTCGGCCTCATATTCACCAATAAACCAAAATATTCTCATAATATATATATATTCAATTAATGTGTGTGTATCAAATGAATATCTTGTGATGTGTATTTATACTTTTTCAACCAACACCTTTTCCTCATTTTAGGGCCGACCTATAATTTCTTGTTATAACAAATCCACCGTTTAATTAATTCACTTGGAAATAATTAGGGGCTTCTTAACCATTCTTTGGGGCTTACAACTTAAAAATGCCATAAGTCCTCAACCGTGAGGATCCACGTGGTGTACCACCTGTCATCGAAAACAACAGGACAAGAACTATCCATTTATGAATGTGATATCTACATTCACACTACACTTCACATCCTTATTTATTAGGGACATATCCTCCCTAACCCCTCATGTAGGTATAATAATATATTTTCCATGCAATAAAGGACAAAATTAGTTTATAAGGACTATTTAATAAATGAGAACACGTCAATGTAAGAATACCTAATCAAATATTCCTCTTATAGAAATATCTTTCACTAGAATGTTCTTTAGAATATAAAATTAGTATAAATAAGAGTAGGAGGCATAAGAAGTTTTGTCTAGAGAATTATTGTAGTAGAGAATTGATCTATTGGAGGTTGCCCCCTCGAAGAGGCAAGCGAATATTGTTTCTTATCAATAAAAGTAATTTTTTGGTGTTGTGGTTTCATATATTGTGTTGTTCCACTATTATTCTCTACAATATTTCTATTTTCAGCTATTATAATAGATCTGATACCATACAAGTGGTATCGGAGCACTTTCCTTGGCAGAAAATTGTGGGTTATTGTTTTCAAGGTAGATATGTATTCCAACGTCTTAAAGCTACGAATATTTTTTGTTCAACGCATAAATCCACAGTTAGGGAAGCATATATGCAAGAACTAAAATTGGTACATAAGTGCACATTATTGGCCACCCTTGTAACCCCTGTTGCTACCCCTTCGAGTGGTAGTGCATAAGACAACACATGTATATGAATTGGCCTAGATATCCTGAAGCCCTCCGTAGATACATCGATCAACCGTCTCACTGCTATATTTCCACTCGAGAAGATACTCTCTAGTACCTAAGTAATCGGGTAGTATGACTAAGTGTATGATCTAGCCTCCTTAGTTACTGCCCTCAGATATTAGGTCAATTAATATTGTTTGACCCCACACTTATATCAGAGAGATATAGCACATGGAAAACCCTTTTCTATAGAAACCCTCAACACCTTCACCCTTTGGATAGAAACAAAATAGAAAAAGACAAGTTATATTGTCATGCAACCTTTCCTCCTACATTCGGGTTGCAAATTTCATACTCATTTCTTCCTGTTAAGAATTTGGGCATTTCACCACTGCACTATTTTTTAGATCAGAGTATAACTCCACAGGAGTAAAAAATAAGAGTATAGTGGTCCTTCTGGCACCCTTATTCGGGACCTATCCCATTGGATTCCATTTTTTCCCTGATCGTCATGGTACCTATCACTTATAATTCCTTATTTTCTCTGGTCCCACCCACCCACTTTCCCTTATAGGCACCCCCCATATCCAAACAACCACCATTTGCAAGAAAGAAGTGCAAGCTTCCATCACTCAAACCAAGGATACCATCAACCAAGTGACTTATGAGATTTGTTCCACCAATTCCCACATTGAAAAATTAGAGACCCACGTCCAAGAAGAATTTGAAGCCATAGAGGCTAAATTCATGCCACAATTTTCCACCCTCCAGTCTGTTTTCAAATAGTTCTTGAATCCCCCCAATATCCTTCCTTCTCGAAGCAACCGTCCCACTTAAATGGTGTTGATTCCTCCCATTTTATGATTTTTCAATCCAACTTCTTTCATCATGACCCTCGTCTTCCTTGAGTTGAGGTCAATAAATTTGATGTCTCCTACCCCACGGGTTAGGTCACTCAAATGGAGTGTTATTTTTCTCTACATGGAATTATCGATGAGTTGGCCAAACTTCGTTATGTTGTTGTCTATCTGGATCATGAATGATAGAAATGGTGCCAATGGCACAAAAAATGCACAATAGGGGTATAATGCATGGACTCAATTTGTTTTCGATCTATATGAACACTTTGACAATGACACCCACTATTTAGGATGTTTGAACAAGTTGAAATAGTCAGGCACAATGGAACAATTTATAACTTCCTTTGATCATTTTTCCTACAGAACGGAGGGCATGATAGATGTGTTATGCCGATAATTTTGTATCAGTGGTCTAAAAGATGAAATATGAGCCCAGGTCCTTATGGATCACCCTCATACTTGATTGGAAGCTAATATATGTGCCAAAGAATCATAATAAGTTGTTTTTCCCAGAACCAAAAACCATCATTTGTTCCTCTCCCTCACCCCACAAATCCTTCCCACCTTACCACTCCCCTTAAGGTACATAAATTAACTCGTGCTGAAATGAATGAGCACCAACTCAAGCGTATTTACTATAGTTGTGATGAAAAATATTTTCTCGGGCACAAGTGTAAGGAAAAAAAACGTTTTATGCCCTTTTGAGATGATATTGTTGAAGAAGAAGTTGTAGTTCCCCCTATTGAAGGGAAACCCCTTCCATATGTTACTACAGAGCCTGCTAACACACCCAAAGTTGATTCTCTGCTCCATTCCCTCACTAGATTCTGTACTCCAAAAACCCTAAAACTCATTAGCTATATTAAGCATAGGAAATTCATCATCCTTTTTGATAGTGGAAGCACCCGTAATTGTTTTCACCACTCCATTGCCCAGGATACCAATTTCTATATTCATGTCGTCAAAAATTTTGAAATCATGATATCCAATGGCGGGTCCATGAATTTTCATGGTTGTTTTGAAAATGTATGTCTTCAAATTGGATAGTACCACATGAAATATCATATGTGTGCCATCGACATGGGAGGTTGTGACATTGTTCTAGGTGTTGAATGGTTACGCACTATGGGCCCCATTCTCATGGATTATAAGGAATTAACCATGCAGTTCCACCAGGAGGGACAATAATATAAATTCCAAGGACTCATAGAAGGTTATCCTAATATCATCAGTGCCCATCAAATGGAAAAGCTTATTAAGAAAGTTCATTCAACTATTATTTCCCAACTCCATTTCATTCAAGCAGTTGACACACCCTTCGTGCATCTTGACCTCCATTCTATCATCTCCAAACACCAATATGTCTTTCCCACTCTTCAAGGACTTCCACCTTCTCATTGTTTTCATGATAATTCCATTCCCCTTTTTCTCGACAATATTCCTCCCAATGTTCATCCTTATCGTCATCCATTTTCCCAAAATAATGAAATTGATAAAATCATGCAATATTTTCTTCAAGAGGGTGTTATCTTCCTTAGTACAAGCCCCTATTCTCCTCCTCTAGTCATGGTACTCAAAAAACAAGGTACTTGGTGCATGTGTCTTGAATTTCATTCCCTCAATAAACTCACCATCAAAGACAAGTTTCCCATTCATGTTATTGATGATCTCTTGGATGAATTGAGTGGTTCTCAGTACTTTTCTAAACTTGATCTACATTCGGGATACTGCCAGTGATGTATGAAATAAGCATATACTCCTGATAATTTCTTTAGAACTCATGAGGGTTTGTATGATTTCTTGGTCATGCCCTTTGTCCTATGTAATTCCCTCTCCACCTTCTAAAGTCTTATGAATCATCTCTTCCATCCTTTTCTCTTCCATTTTGTCTTAGTTCTCTTTGATAATATTCTCATCTATAGTAAAACTTGGACATCCCATCTTGACCATTTGGATAAATCTCTTCATCTATTCTCTTAGCACCAAATCTTCCTAAAACAATCTAAATGTTCCTTTGGAGCTTCAAAAAGTGGAGTACTTCAGTCATATTTTGGGAAAGGACAGTGTACGGGTGGATCCTAAGAAAATTGAATCTATGCTGGATTCGCCTCACCCTAAAACTCTTAAGAGCTTGTGTTTCTTTTTGGGTTTAACAGTTTATATCGCAAGTTTGTTAAGAATTATGAAAAAATTGCAGCACCTCTCATTTGTCTTCTTAAAATGAATACCTTCACTTGGACTCCAACAACTAACCAATCCTTTTAGACCTTGAAAGACACTATGTGTAGGAGTCTATTCCTATCCCTTCCCAACTTCACCAAGAATTGTGTCTTAGAATGTGATTTTTCTAGAAAGGGAATTGGGGTAGTCCTCATGCAAGATGGTAAGAATTTGGAATTCACCAGTAAACAAATTTTAGATAGACATTTGGGCCAATCCATCTATGAAAAGGAAATGTTGGGTATTCTACATGTCATGGATCTATGGTGTTCTTATCTATTGGGGAAACACTTCCATATTACAATTCATAAACACAGCCTCAAGTATTTTCTAGAACAAATTATTTCATCCCAGTAGCAACAAAAATGGGTTACCAAGCTATTTGGATATGATTATGATATCATTTACAAGAAGGGAAAAGAAAATTTGGTTATTGATGCTCTTTATTGAAAATATGAAGAAGAAGGTTCCATATTTTCCCTCTCCTACATTGTACCCAATTGTCTCCAAACTACTCGTCAGGAATGGTTGCAATATCCCAAAATATCTCTCTTGATCCAGCAATTGCAATAAAATTATCTAGCCTCTCTAGGGTACTCTTGGAAATATAATGAGCTTATATGCAAAGGTTTTCTCTATCTATCCAAATAGTCACAACTTAAATCTACAATGCTTTCTAAGATTCATGCTTTACCCACTAATGTTCATTCAGGGTTTACCAAAACCTATGAAAGGGTCAAACATCCTTTTTTGGGGATGGATGACACAAGAGGTCCACACCTTTGTGTATAAATTTGATTTTTTTCAACGACGAAGGAGAAATAGTCAAATCCCCTAGCACACTCCAACCCCTTCCAATTCCCCCTTCTATTTGGAGGGATATCTCTATGGATTTCATTATGGGCATCCCAGATCCAACAACAAGACAATCATATTGGTGGTGGTTGATCATCTTTCCAAATATGCTCATTTCTATGTTCTACAACATCCTCTTACCACATCCATAGTGGCCCAAGTTTTCATGGATAATATCTTGAAACTCCATTGCATGTTTCATTCTATTGTCTCTCGCAGGGATCCCACATTCACCATCAATTTTTGGAAAGAAGTTTTCAAGCTATAGGGAACCCAATTACATATCAACACTGCCTATCAACCCCATACTAATGGATTAACTAAAATTTTCAACAAGTGTTCAGAAACATATTTAAGGTGTTTTGAATCTGACCACCAACAGCAGTGGGATCAATGGTTACCACTAGTTGAATGGTGGTACAACACATCTTACCATAAAACCACTCACATGACTCATTTTGAAGTAGTATATGGAAAACATCCACCATCAATTATTTCCTACATGTCAGGTGTCTCTAAGGTTCAGGAGGTTGAAGAAAATATTACAGTACATGAGGCCGTTCTTCATACCCTCAAAGACAATTTGGTGATTGCTCAAAATCACATGAATAAGCAAGCCAATCAAATTCGTTCTTAACATCAATTTTTTGAAGGAAACCAAGTGTTTCTATGTACATAACCTTATAATCATTCTTCACTAAAAAATGACCATTGTCAAAATATTTCTCCAAAATTTTATGGTCCTTATTCCATTCTCAAGTGTGTGGGGCTCGTTACCTACTAGTTATCTCTTCATAGTGATTCTAATATCCATCAATGTTTTCATGTATCATTCTTAAATAAGGTGATTGGAACTAAGTGCCACACTCAAACCTGTCTCCCTGAGTTGGATGAAGAAGGTTACATTTGGTTATATCCCCAATCATTCTTGGACCAACGTGAATGTCATCTTCATCGATGCACCATCTAGGAAGTGTTAGTGCAATGGAAATATACAATTCCAACAGATGCACCTGGGAGCTTATTACCATGCTGCAACGATTTCCTCATCTCAAGCCTTGAGGACAAGTCTATTTTTCAAGGGGGAGGACATGTTAGGGACTTATCCTCCCTAACCCCTCATGTAGGTAGAATAATATATTTTAAATGTACTAAAGGCCAACGTTAGTTTATAAGGCCTATTTAATAAATGAGAAAAACTAAATGCAAGAAGACCTAATAGAAGCTTCCTCTTCTAGAAAGATCTTCCACTAGAAGGTTCTGTAGAAGATAGAATTAGTATAAATAAGAGTAGGAGGCATGAGAAGTTTTGTATTGAAAATTATTGTAATATCGTGTTTCTCTATTGGAGCTTTCCCCCTCTAAGAGGCAAGTGAACATTGTTTCCTATCAATAAAGGAATTATTTTGGTGTTGTGGTTTCCTATATTGTATTGCTCCATTTTTATTCTCTATGATATTTTTTTTTCCAATATTATAATAGATATGGTACCTTCATTATTCGTCAAAGAACTTTGGTCCTTATGACCACACCTCTCGGGATTTTTGTAAACTTCATCAAATGCACCCAACACATTTGTTGACATCAACCACTCTTGTTGACATCAATGACAACTAACTCACCATAAATATTGATCACAACTCTGGGGTATCTTGAATGCTCCAAGGGTTGACATTAATGACAAACAACTTTCCAAAAATACTCCCCTTTAGCATTGATGGCAACACCAACATTGATTCCAACACTCATACTCCGATATTTATGTTCCCCCTCTTACAATTTCTCCTCATCAATGTTTCTCTCTTTCTCGTTTGACATCAATGGAAAATGGTATCTCTCCTTGGGGTTGCTCCCCCATCTTCATTATTTTGTTCTTTCTCTTAACATGTTTATCTCCTCATGTTCCTCTCCAAGTTCCTCTTATCTTTTGATATACAAGAGTGACTCCCCATGAAAGTATACCTTATATGAATTCATGTCTTTGACTCTTTATCTTGTGATCTATCTCTTCTCTCCCATTGAAATTTTGGGAAAAAGGATAACTCTCCCTTTCAATATGTTTCCCCCTATCTGCATGCTATTGATATTCCTTAATGGATCTCTTTCTCTGATGATTTCTCTTCCATTGACTTCTCTGCAAGATGTAGGACAATATGGGACTTCCTGTGTATGTCTACGTTCCTCTCTTCCAATTCTTCTCATTATCCATTGGTGCTTCCTCTTGTAGCTCTCTGACATATATACAAAACATTCAAAACTTATTGACTTCAAATATTCATGGCTCGTTACGTTCAACCAATTCCCACATTGAAAAATTATAGACCCACATCCAACAACAATTTAAAGCCATGGAGGCTAAATTCATGTGACAATTTTCCAGCCTCTAGTCTATTTTTAAATAGTTCTTGAATCACCCCCAATACCCTTCCTTCTCTGAGAAACCGTCCTACTTAGATGCTGTTGATTCCTCCCATTCTATGATTTTTCAATCCAACTTCTTTCATCATGACCATCGTCTTCCTTGAGTTGAGGTCAATAAATTTGATGGCTCCAACCCCAAGCATTGGGTCACTCAAATGGAGCGTTATTTTTCTTTGCATGGAATTATCGATGAGTTGGCCAAACTTCGTTATGTTGTTCTCTATCTGGATCATGAATACTAGAAATGTTGCCAATGACACAAAAAACGCATAGTAGGGGTATATTGCATGGACTCAATTTGTTTTCAATCTATATGAACACTTTTACACTAACACCCACTACTTAGGATGTTTGAACAAGTTGAAACAGTCAGGCACAATGGAATAATTGATAACTTCCTTTGATCATTTTTCCTTCAGAATGAAGGGCATGATAGATGTGTTCTACCGAGAATTTTGTATCAGTGGTCTAAAGGATGAAATATGAGCCCAGGTCCTTATGGATCACCCTCATACTTGATTGGAAGCTAATATATGTGCCAAAGAATCATAATAAGTTGTTTTTCCCATAACCAAAAACCATCATTTGTTCCTCTCCTTCACCCCACAAATGCTTCCCACCTTGCCACTCCCCTTAAGGTACATAAATTAGCTCGGGCTGAAATGACTAAGGACCAACTCAAGGGTATTTACTATAGTTTTGATGGAAAATATTTTCTCGAGCACAAGTGTAAGGAAAAAAAAAGTTTTATGGCCGTTTGAGATGATATTGTTGAAGAAGAAGTTGTAGTTCCCCCTACTGAAGGGAAACCCCTTCCATATGCTACTACGGAGCCTTGTAACCCACCCAAAGTTGATTCTCTACTCCATGCCCTCACTGGATTCTCTACTCCAAAAACCCTAAAACTCATTGGCTATATTAAGCATAGGAAATTCATCATCCTTTTTTATAGTGGAAGCACCCATAATTTTTTTCACCGCTGCATTTCCCAGGATACCAATTTCTATATTCATGTCGTCAACAATTTTGAAATCATGATATCCAATGGCGGGTCCATGAATTGTGGTGGTTGTTTTGAAAATTTATGTCTTCAAATTGGATAGTACCACATGAAATCTCATATATGTTCGATCAACATGGGTGGTTGTGACATTGTTCTAGGTGTTGAATGGTTACACACTATGGGCCCCATTCTCATGGATTATAAGGAATTAACCATATAGTTCCACTAGGAGGGACAATAATATAAATCTAAGGACTCATAGAAGGTTCTCCAAATATCATCATTTCCCATTAAATGGAAAATCTTATTAAGAAAGGTCATTCAACTATTATTTCCCAACTCCATTTCATTCAAGCAGTTGACACACCCTCTGTGCATCCTGACCTCCAGTCTATCATCTCCAAACACCAATATGTCTTTCCCACTCCTCAAGGACTTCAACCTTCTCGTTGCTTTCATGATAATTCCATTCCCATTGTTCCCAACAATCTTCCTCCCAATGTTCATCCTTATCGTCATCCATTTTCCCAAAATAATGAAATTGAGAAAATCGTGCAATATTTTCTTCAAGCAGGTGTTATATTCCTTAGTACAAGCCCCTATTCACCTCCTCTACTCATGGTACTCAACAAAGAAGGTACTCGACACATGTGTCTTGAATTTCATGCCCTCAATAAACTCACCATCAAAGACAAGTTTCCCATTCATGTTATTGATGATCTCTTGGATGAATTGAGTGTTTCTCAGCACTTTTCTAAACTTGATCTATGTTCGAGATACTGCCAGTGATGTATGAAAGAAGCATATATTCCCGATATTTTCTTTAGGACTCATGAGGTTCGGTATGAGTTCTTGGTCACGCCCTTTGTCCTATGTAATTCCCCCTCCACCTTCTAAAGTCTTATGAATCATCTCTTCCATCCTTTTCTCTTTCATTTTGTCTTAGTTCTCTTTGATAATATTCTCATATATAGTAAAACTTGGACATCCCATCTTGACCATGTGGATAAAGCTCTTCATCTATTCTCTTAGCACCAAAGTTTCCTCAAACAATCTAAATGTGCCTTCAGAGCCTCAGAAGTGGAGTACCTTAGTCATATTTTGGGAAAGGATAGTGTATTGGCGGATCCTAAGAAAATTGAAGCTATGCAGGATTTTCCTCATTCTAAAACTCTTAAGAGCTTGTGTTTCTTTTTGGGTTTAACAGTTTATATCACAAGTTTATTAAGAATTACGAAAAAATTGCAACACCTCTCATTTCTCTTCTTAAAATGAATGCCTTCACTTGGAATCCAACAACTAACCAATCCTTTTAGGCCTTGAAAGACACTATGTGTAGGACTCCAGTCCTATCCCTTCCCAACTTCACCAAGAATTTTGTCTTAGAATGTGATTCTTCCAGAAAGGGAATTGGGGCGGTCCTCATGCAAGATGGTAAGCCTTTGGAATTCACCAGCAAAAAAATTTCAGATAGACATTTGGGCCAATCCATATATGAAAAGGAAATGTTAGCTATTCTACATGTCATGGATCTTTTGTGTCCTTATATATTGGGGAACATAGCCTCAAGTATTTTCTAGAACAAATTATTTCATCCCCGGAGCAATAAAAATGGGTTACCAACCTATTTGGATATGATTATGATATCATTTACAAGAAGGGAAAAGAAAATTTGGTTGGTGATTCTCTTTATTGAAAACATGAAGAAGAAGGGTCCATATTTTCAGTCTCCTACATTGTACCTAATTGTCTCCAAACTACTCATCATGAATGGTTGCAATATCCCAAAATATCTCTCTTGATCCAGCAATTGCAAGAAAATTATCTAGCCTCTCTAGGGTACTCTTGGAAATATAATGAGCTTCTCTACAAAGGTTTTCTCTATCTATGCAAATAGTCACAACTTAAATCTACAATTATTTCTAATATTCATGCTTCACCCATTGATGTGCATTCAGGGTTTACCAAAACCTATGAAAGGGTCAAACGTCCTTTTTTGGGGATGGTATGAAACAAGACGTCCACACCTTTGTGGATAAATTTGATGTTTTTCAATGTTGAAGGAGAAATAGTCAAATCCCCTACCACACTCCAACCCCTTCCAACTCCCCCTTCTATTTTTAGGGATAGCTCTATGGATTTCATTATGGGCATCCCAAATTTCACAACAAGACAATCATCTTGGTGGTGGTTGATCATCTTTCCAAATATGCTCATTTATATGCTCTACAACATCCTCTTATCACATCCATAGTGGCCCAAGTTTTCATGGATAATATCCTGAAACTCCATTGCATGTTTCATTCTATTGTCTCTCGCAGGGATCCCACATTCACCATCAATTTTTGGAAAGAATTTTTCAAGCTATAGGGAACCCAATTACATATCAACACTGCTTATCATCCCCGTACTAATGACTTAACTGAAATTTTCAACAAGTGTTCAGAAACATATTTAGGGTGTTTTTCATCTGACCGCCAACATTAGTGGAATCAATGGTTACGACCAGCTGAATGGTGGTACAACACATCTTACCATAAAACCACTCACATGACTCCTTTTGAAGAAGTATATGGAAAACATCCACCATAAATTATTTCCTACATGCCATGTGTCTCTAAGGTTTAGTAGGTTGAAGAAAATATTACAGTACATGAGGCCATTCTTCGTACCCTCAAAGACAATTTGGTGATTGCTCAAAATCACATGAATAAGCAAGCCAATTAAATGCGTTCTTAACATCAATTTTTTGAAGGAAACCAAGTGTTTCTATGTACATAAACTTATAATCATTCTTCACTCAAAACTGACCATTGTCAAAATATTTCTCCAAAATTTTATTGTCCTTATGTCATTCTCAAGTGTGTGGGGCTCATTACCTACCAATTATATCTTCCTAGTGATTCTAAGATCCATCAATTTTTTCATGTATCATTCTTAAATAAGGTGATTGGAACTAAGTGCCACACTCAAACCTGGCTCCATGAGTTGGATGAAGAAGGCTACATTTGGTTATAGCCCCAATTATTCATGGACCATCGTGAATGTCGTCTCCATCAATGGACCATCTAGGAATTGTTAGTGCAATAGAAATATACAACTCCAACAGATGCACCTAGGAGCTTGTTACCATGCCGTAACAATTTCCTCATCTCAAGCCTTGAGGACAAGGATATTTTTCAAAGGGGAGGACATGTTAGGGACTTATCCTCCTTAACCCCTCATGTGGGTAGAATAATATATTTTACATGTAATAAAGGCCAACATTAGTTTATAAGACCTATTTAATAAATGAGAAAAAGTAAATGTAAGAAGACCTAATATAAGCTTCCTCTTCTAGAAAGATCTTCCACTAGAAGGTTTTGTAGAAGATAGAATTAGTATAAATAAGAGTAGGAGGCATGAGAAGTTTTGTATTGAAAATTATTGTAATAGAGTGGTGGTCTATTGGAGCTTTCACCCTTTAAGAGGCAAGTGAACATTGTTTCCTATCAATAAA
>JASDQU010100537.1:130637-160751 GCA_032191745.1 Picea mariana
TCCTCTGATTTCGTGAAACATGAAATCAGAGGATCATTCACCTTCCTACTCTCGATCCCCAATATCCCAAAATCCCCCCTGGACAATCAATGGTCCAGATCTCTCCTCAATCAATGGTTGTCGTCTTTTTTGGGGATTCTCACTTCACGAATTCTAGAAACTCTTTCCTTTGACTCCTCTAATGTGCGAGTCATGGAAACGCTGGTTGCTCTCCACGCTTCTCTTCTGATGGATGGTTCTGATGATGTCGAGATTTCGGGACTTCACAAAACCCTCTCTCCTCTGAAACTCTAAAGGGATAAACCTCATGCACGTTCCTATGGATCTAATGACTGTTGGTCCACGTGCTCAATTATGAAGAATGATATCTAATTCCTCTACGCTCGTTCCTCCTTTGCGTCCTTCACTCCCTGGATGTATATCTAACGGTCTAGTTTCTTCTCCACAATTGATTAGATGGTTGTTGTCTCTCCTCCTCCTCAGCTTTAGGCTTTCTTCAACTAAGAATATTTTGTTTGTGCTCGAAAGGTATTGACCTTCGAACTTCCTTCTGTGAACCCAACTCTTGGTATCGCTTCTCTCTTATAGTGTTGTCCCTCCTTTGAACTTTCAAACATAGAATAAGTCTGACTCTTTCACAACCTCTACGTTATCCCTTATGATCTTGACCTCCTTGAAGCTTTTTATTCCCCATGCCCACCTTGCGTTATTAGGATTTTGTCAAACTCAGATCCGAAGGATTTATTGAACAAGAAATAATTCTCGACTTCCTGGCATCCTTTTGCTCAATGCACTCCTTGCACAGCTTCTCCTTACAGAGTATGTAGTAACTATGTTTCTCTCGAACTCGACACGGAGTTATTCTGTGCACACTTGCACCAACTCAATGCCCACTTGGCAGAGCTCTACAGATTTCTTAGTAACTTTATTTCTATGTTCTTCTTTCACACTGTCCCCCCTCTAAGGTATTTAGTAACCTTGAGGTTCCTCTTGAGTTTGTGATCGCTCTGCTATGCTCTCTTGGCATGTTCTTTTTCGAGTCTACGGAGTTTAGATGCGCACTCCTTGCACCTGATACAGAACCTCTGATGTTCGGTTTTTCACTCCTTGCACAAACTAAAGAATCCAAAATGATATTATGAGACTCAATGAAGATAAATGAAATCTGTCTTCCTACTGTAAGTAAAACTTATCATATATCTACAAAATTCATTCATGAAACACATAAACACCCGATATGCAGGAAAACTTCTTTTGTATTATCTCTGTGTGTCCATACAGATGTTTACAAAACTAGACTATAACAAAGTCCCATTTCTCTCAAGCTCTCTCTCAGAGCTATTATACCTCCTCAAGCCTCTCTACCTAGACCTCTCTATCATTATGCCCGATGAAATCTGATACAATATCTCCTTACAGAAGAGGGGCTATGCAAGCTCGTCCTCTCTCACCTAACCTCATCTATTACATTGAAGTTTCATAAATATTTACCCAGACCTGACTACGATTTGGGCCTGCTACAAACAACCCTTTAAGGCAATCCAACCACTACCCGTACAAAGGTATGGCTTGGTATTTAAAATCTTACAACACAATAATCTATATAGGATTATTTAAAATTTAAAAATGGGAGGTTTAATGCCTCTCCCTTTTTCCATTGCGTGTTTGCATGTTGGCGCATTTGCTGAGGTGGAGCGATGCTCCTGCATCAACTATTCATATATAATTGTGTTACCTAAATTTTCAATTTCCTTCATGTCCTTATTACTCAAATAACATCAGGTCTCATGACCACAGCTTCGGGGCTTCATGCAAACTTCATCAAATGAAACCATTAAATCTGCTGACATCAATCACTCTTGTTGACATTAATGACAACTAAATCACCACCAATATTGATGAAAACTATGGGGTATCTTGAACTATCCAAGAGTGGACATCAATGAGAAACAAATTTCCAACAATATATATATATTTCTGGTTCTTGTTATTCTTTTTAATAAAAACCAATTTCTAAACTCCAAATGTGTATTGCATTAAATTTTTTGACAGAAAAATAAATTGAATTTCCCAGCAAACATTACAATAATAATAAATAGGCAATGGGTGTATTTCTATTTTAGTTATAGGTGTGTGATAGAGAAAAACAATCCCAACAAGATTGAATGGAAGCTACATAAATTCTAGGAAAATTAACACAATTTCCATTCCCATTGAAATTTTATTGACATCCAACACATATACAATAACAAACTAATATCTAGTACTTATCCAAATGTTATGAAACTCCTATAGGTTTTCCCACAAATTCTAAAATGGATGTATTGGTGTTGATTGCTCCAATGTATGCAACAACTCAACAAAATAATCCCTACATGATACTATACTCTGCTGCAATAGAAATCGACCCCTCTCCTCTGATAGATGATGATTGGCACACATAAATTGTTTCAAGAAAAAAAATTAGGTTCTTGACATAAATTCATCCCCAAACAATAGATATATTGGTTCCTGGAACCCATAAAACAAGTATCAACATCTAGCCTCAAAGGAAAACGCTCCAATCTCTAGGAAATGCGCCCAACACTAAAAATATTTTCTTCAACCATTGAAAAATCCCCTCAACAAGCTAACTTGACCTCTTGCAGCGAAATCGACCCAAATAATGGATGATTTGACTCCTCCTCTAATAAATAAGGATGATCACAGCCAAAAGGCATCCACAGGAAAAAACGTCCCTTTTCAAGACAAGTCGAATTCTACAAATAAAACACAACCAACAAAAAATTACACTCATCCACACACAAATAAAATCATGAACCAAAAGATGAAATTGAATGGAAATGAAGCATAATGAGGAATATCTAGATGATCTCCTATCAACGACCAACTAGGGTGGATAGTTTCACCACTGAAACTATTCTCTAAACTCTCTAGGTTTTTTCGTCCAAAGAGCCAAAGCCATAAGAGCTCTCTCAATTTTGTTTTTGGAAAATAAAAAATGCATTACGAGAGAGGGTTCCCTCATTCCTTTTATATTTACTTGTTCACCCTTTTTCTGACCATTTTACCCTTTTACACTTAAGTGACTTTTTAATTTACCTTTAGTAAAATAACTTTATTAATTTATTAACCCCTTTTACCCGCAAAATTGATTTATTTGACTTTAAAGAATTGTTGTGTATTTAAAGACACTTTTTATCCTCTCCACCATTTAGTACCTTTCATCCTAGTTCTAATGAGCTATTAAACCAAGGTACCCTTAGATTAAATTACTAAAGTGACAACCTTAGTGAAATTCATAAATAATGCTCATTAATACTTCCAAATTTACAAGAATAGTCAAAATGATCCAGAATAAAAAATAAATGCACATGAGTGATCCCGAAAATGAAATATGATGATAAAGACTCTAAAAGAATCATATAATTTCTCCAAACTGGTTGAGCTCATTATTAACCTTAAATTACCCCTATGGTCAGGCTAAAATAAACCCATAAATTCATATACAATTACAAAGTAAGGGAATCCAAAAATGGGGTCATCATAGTCCTCCCTTCTCATATATTACTTGTCCTCAAGCAATGTCATCACAACCCTATGATCAGTTATTTGAACCAAATTGAAACTGAAAATGATCCCCGGGTCCCCAACCCATATGAAGGATGTGGAGCACATACCACTTACAATATTTTCTTGCAATGTACTAACACAAAAGGCCCCATGAATACCATCGATCATTAGAGAAAAAAATTATTGTAAGTAATCAATCCATCCTTCATTGAATATCCCACCTAGGAAACCAATCCATTGCTCCATATGAATAGGCTCTTGAACGTAACATATGGATCTCTCATATGTACCAACTTCCAAACTATCAACCCATAAAATCCTAGGATCCCATACTAACACCAGAAAGAACCCATCATGTGTAAGTTGCACCACTCTGATCATAAATACCTGACCATCTTTCCTAGATTGCATCCTCCGCTCCTACAACCCCAATCTTTAATGCCCCAAAGAATCATCCCCACTATTGAGGATCATATCCTGCCAATGCTTCTTAGAGAAGTCCCAACTGCAATTTCTCTGCTCGAATCAATATTGGGTAGCGAAAAAGAGAATATTCCCAATCATAACATGTAAACCTCAACATATCTCCTCATGTCACTCCTAAAATGAATATGATCAAACACTGTCAAGGGACCGGTATAGTATATGTCAACCAAATCAACTATAAAATCATACATACAACAGAATATTATGTGTTCACAAACCGATAGAGAATCAATGACACTTAATTTCCAAGTTTTGAAGGGAAAATACCTAATACTCTAGCACCCCCAACCTATTGCAATGATATAGACATTGTCTAAAACATATCCCAACATATCATCCACAAATTCCCTCTATGTGAACCTCTCTCAAAATGATCCATATTTATAAATGGAATGAAATGAAATATAGATATATATCAAATAAACACACATAGATAAAATGAAAATTGACTTCTATTAATAAAGAGAACATGATGAAACTGTAGAAATGAATAATGAAACACACTTGATCAAATGGTGGTATATTATCTCTGATGAGAAATGTGATGGCTATGCTCATTCACAAGAACATGATGTTTACAATGAGGATCCAAAGGAGTTTTTAACATAAATAAAATCCAAAACCCTAACCCCTGAAGATGAAATGCCAAAAGGTTTGCATGCCTCGATGGGGGTAGTTGATACTTCAACTCAAGGGCGTAAAGTTTGCATACGATCTATGTTTGGGGCGCATGATAGATCATTAGAAATGTCTAGTCAAGAATAAACATTTAGATTTGGATTGGGTGAGATAATTCAACTATTTACTAGGCTACAAAACATAACAAATCGTCATTTAGGGCCTCAAAATGGCCCCGAAAGTTTGGGACCCGAAAAAATGTAGAAAAAATGTCAAGGTGAAAAATTGTATTTTGGGCGAGTGGAATAGGTGGATGGCCACCAATATCCACCTGGATAATTCCTCCCCCGTAAGGAATCAATCATCTCCATTGCGTCAAGTTCATGGGGAATTATTTGTTGAATCTGAATCTTGGTGAGTTTCTTTCCTTACTGAAGGAGCTATCATGCTTAGCTTACTGAAGGTTGTCATGAACATATTTCTAGAGGGGTTGGTTTCATTCAACCAATTTATCTGCATAATATTCCTTAGTGTGGGAGGACTCTAACAATGAATATGCATAATGAAGTGTATGAAGGGATGTTTTATGAATTTTCTTAACTGGGCAGTGTGGAGGTATCCTTGTAGGTGAAGTAAGAATATTTGTGTGTTCTTATATAATCTTGTTGATCTTGTTTTGTCCAATCGAATCGTATTGGGCCAAGGATGAAGTGGTTTCAACCCTTCTTTTCACCTTTTGAACAGATTGTAAAGAAGATAAAAAATTCCATATGAGAGACTACTTTGTGACATTGTTTTGGTGGGACAGAAGTTAGAGCTACCTCTAGTACCATGTAGAGTTGACCCTATAGAGAAACAATGACAGTACGGGGCCGAGAATCATAACAATAATGAAACTTCCAGATATATGGTTGGCCTAAAATAACATCACATACTTATAGTGGGGGGACATCACATAGTACCTCATCCTTGAAGGGATTGATGTCATAAGACAAGTGGCACTCTTGGTTGATTTGAAGATCCCAACCCTAGAGAAGCAAGCCAATCCTGTATGGTTGGGGGTGTGTTGTTGTCTGTAAATACATCTACTTTAAGATATTGGCTGATATGAGGTTCTTTTGGCTTCCACTATAAAAAATAAAGTGTAGTGGGGTCCCCTTCACCCACATCTTTGAATGTAAGAGGCACTCCCCCTCCTCAGGATCTTATGGTTGTATTTTTTTGGTCATGATTGTAGCGGTGGATTATACATCAATGATCTATATCCTTTTATTATTTTTTGATTCTAAGTCTGAGTCTGGGATCGACTCTTTTTCTTTGAGCTCGACCACTAATGATTGTTTTGAGTGACATTCATCGGTGTTGTGCCAAGGGAGTTTGTGGAAATCTCACAATTTTCCAGTGTCCTTATTCGTCTTCCCATTACCCTCATTTTCCCATGGTTTGGATTTATTGTCTTGAGGTTCTTTGTTCGGTGATTTAGGAATTCCTTTATCATACTTCTGTTGTTGCATATTTGCAATCCTTAAATCTCGCTTGTTTTTCAACTTAAATTTTTATTCTATTTTCAAAACATATCAATAAGTGGCTCCCAGTGATGAGATGTCCAAAAACTCTATTTTAGTTTGGATGTACCTATTTAGAGGCCCATATTTTTTTAGAAATATATTCCACTTCGAATGTTTGATACCTAAATTAGTGCACAAGGTATGGAAGGTATTTGTGAACTATGACATTGTTTGGCCCCTCTCTTTATGCAATGTGTTCCATCTCATGTACTGGTCGTCATAGTTTCCAATAGGGTAATATTGTTCCGTAACAACATCCATCAAAAAATCCCAAGTCGGTTCGACCTCGAAAATTCTAGACTCGTTTGTGCAATTTTGTTCACAGTAAGTTTCCCACCAATTCTTGACATGGGAAAGAGCCTTAATGAGAGAAAATGTGATATTTTCCTTGTAGGAAAAATTATGGACAGCGAAATAACCTTGTATTGGATTTAACAACCTTTACAAGGCATCCCCATCTATCTGACCTTCAAACACAAGAATATCAAAATTAACTTGTACCTTGAAATAGGGGGTGCCTCCAAAGTGGTTGCTTGATGAAGACATGTCTGTTGTTGTCAGCAGTCATCGAAAATGTCTCTCTATTGTGTGAGGGATTCCTCAGACAGTAGATTAATAGAATATTTTTCTCCTGTGTCTCTCTTTTTTTTTCCATGGGAAGTCTCTTGGAATGGCGAGAACAATTTTCCTAAAGAGAAACTAGCTTAAGACACAACTCTCTAAATATTGACCTCATCGGGGACATGCACTAAGAAATGAAAAGGAGAAGCCTTCTATGATACCACTGATCTGAATTTATAAATGGAATGAAATTAAATACAAATAGATATCAAATAAACACATAGAGATACAATGGAAATTGACTTCTATTAAGAAACAAAACATCCTAAAACTATAAAAATGCAGAATTAAACACACTTGCTCGAATGGTGTCATCTTATCTATGAGACGAGATGTGGTGGATATGGTTATTTGTAAGAAGATGATGTTTAAAATGAGTCTCTAAAATACTTTTTAAGATAAATAAAATCCAAAACCCTAATCTTTGAAGATAAAATTCCAAAAGGTTTGTGAGCCCCGATGGGGCTAGTTGATACATCAACTTCTTGAGGGTGTAAATTTTGCATACAATATATGTTTGGGGCACATTATATCTCATTGGAAATGTATATGTGAGAGGAAACAATTCCAACTGGTCCCATTCAAGAACCTTTTACTATTTCGTAGGCCCCCAAATGTAACAAAAAAATATGTTTAGGGACTCAAAATGACGCCAGATGTTTGGAACTAGAAAGGATGTAGGAACATTTCCAATGTGGAAAATTGTATTAAGTCAGTGGAATAGGTGGGTGGCCACCAATATCCACTTGGATCAACAAGAAACATAAAGATACAATAAGATACAATTTCTATTAATTTGAGAAGTTTATATAAATGTTAATTATACAAAGTGAATGAACTCACTAGAATGGTGGCAACTTGTCTCTGAGAAGAGATGTGGTGGCTATGCTCATTTGAAAGAAGATGATATTTATGATGAGGCTCCAAATCCCTTTTTAACATAAATAAAATACAAAATCCTATCCCCTGAGTATGAAATTCCAAAAGGTTTGCGAGCCCCAATGGGGGTATTTGAAACTTCAACTTCCCGAGGGCATGGCGTTTGCATGCGATATTCATTTGAGGTGCATGATAGCTTGGTGGAAAGGTATAGCCAAGAAGAACAAATTTTTATTGGGCCATGATATGGAACAAGTTGTAGGTTGGGAAAATCCCCACCCAACCATAAAGTGGAGACAACTAAGAGAAAACCTACCCACTATCATCTTAGGCAGGTATCCCCATCACTTTAGAGGTGAAGTGATCACCTCAAGGGGGGAATCCATGTGACCCTAGGGTGAAATGAGAAGAAAAGTGAGATGATGAGTTGTATGCCCCTATAGGTCAATTTTCTATGTGAAATATGGCTTTGATGACACGTCTCGATGGTTAGAAATGGTTTCCAAGAAGTATGAGTACTTGCAAAGATTGATTGTACCTGCTCGAGACACAAGAAAATCCAAGTATGTACATAATATATTAGGTGGAAAATAAATTTAATATTATTGTACCAAATTTCAGTAGTAAACAAAGATATATATATCAGAAAAATAAAATTGTTAGAGATACTAAAAATATGCTAAGATTCTATCAAATGATGCAAGAGAAAAGTTAGCAAAACACTAGTAAAACTCAAGTGTAAAAGAACAAGACTTTAGAATCAATGTAAGACTATTATATAAAAGTGTTTAATAGATATATTTGGATCCTTATGTGTGTATAAAACAATTTTTTACAACCGAAAAATCATCCTAAAAAAATCACAAGTAATCCACTAATGCATTGAGACTACTAGATTATAGGCGTAAATTAGTAACAATTTTTTATGGTTGAACTGTGAATTATTTAGAGATTTTATTAGGGTTTTTTGCAGCCCTAGTGTCTGTATCTTTTTTTTATTATTTCGAAAATAAATCATTGGCAAAACAAAACACCCTGTAGGCCTTACTGAGCTTTAAACACATATAATAGATTCCAACTTAGACGATTTCAATATCTTGTGATTTCACATATCCCAATGAAATGATTTTGTTTCTCCAATTCAAGGAGATTTGAATTTAGCTATTGGTTTGTGGATTAATAAAATTCAAAGATATATTTGAGCTACTTCAATGGGGTGTGATCCCTTTTACTCCCCAAGGCAAGGTAAACTAGCTAGGAAAAACCCTAGGAAGGTGTAAACCCTTTTACTCATCCTAGTATTCCTTTATGAAACAAGTTATTTCAAGATAAAATGATGGTGTTAGTGGGGTTTTATTCCCTTATAAAATTAGCATTATAAACAAGAAAAGAAACAATAATAAGAGAGATTCCTTACCTAGTCCAATCATTAACAAGATAAACCCATTTTTAACCAAGAAAATCCACCATAAAGAAAGAAATAAACCTCCAAAAGAGATAACGCATAATAATCCATATAATATCCAAATATAAACCATTACAAGAGAAGTTGACAAGAGATATATGAAAAATTTCCCAAGTAGGGAACAAATTTCAGCCAAGGAGTCTCTCTCACAAAGGAAATTTATTATCCAAATTATATACAAATGATCTTGATTTATACAAAATGTTCTAAACATAGTTTTTCCACATAATTTAGGGTAAACAACAAGATATGTGGTAAAAATACCTAATATTTCCCCTTTACGCAAAATAATACCTTTTTAATCCATAATTTGCACATAAACAAAACCCTAAGTAAGACATCACCCTTCTAGGGTGACGCTTTTGGCACTTTTGCAAGTCGTTGGAGTAGGAGAATGGTGAGCTAGGACTAGAAAAACCACATGTACTTGATCCAAGCCTATTTTCCACTAACCATGGATTATTTCCTTCAAAACATACCAAGTGTCCTCAACCACCACCAAACCCTATCTCTACTATGACGTCAAGCCCTCATGGGTGGTGTTTTGGACTTCTTAGGAAAATCGTTTGGGTGGTAGGGTCTAGGTTAGGTTATCCATGATGTTTTGTAAGCCTCTAAAGGAATGTATTCATGATCTGTCATTTGAGCCCCATAGAAGCCAAATCTAGTCTTGTTCATAAAAAACTGTCCACCACCTCGGTCCTGCAAAGACAAATGGATATGCCTGTAGCACCCCATATTTTGGCCTTAGGTAGTTAGAAAATCTATGCATACTTATGTGTTACATGATATATGCTCATGAAAAATATAGTTCTATGATTGTTTAAACATGAAAATTCAAATGGGGAAGTTCGATACATGTATACCAGTTCAAGTTATGGTGTGAAGGTATAATAGATGCAACACATGATGTAAATAAACATCAATGAAAATTATGGATTCTTATATGCAATTGTGATGTATCTGCATGGATATGAGTTATTGGTGAACTAACCTATAGGTTGATGAGATATGTGATATCCAAATGAATATACTGATGAGGTAACTTGGATGTTGTAAACATCGAGAATATACCACATGTTATAAGTTGTACTTATTATTTAATTTACGATTCGAAATATTGTTATGATCTATGGTAAGTGTGGTTTTGGCAGGACACACAACTTTCCTAGAGTGGTTGTTCAATGACGTGACTCTAAGAAAAGTAGTTGCATAATAGGGCTTGATGTAGGGTGTTAACCCTAGTTCTATAAGGAGGGGTGGAGGTATTGCCCACTGTTTATCCTCTGAAACCTAGAGTTGTGGGAGGGTTGTGTGAAGTCACGCTCCCCTAGATGTGTGATGGCGACTGCTAGTTTCCTGTTGGTGAAGCTTGGTCGAGATGTATGACACTTCTGCTTACAGGTTCTATCTGGATTTAGGTCAATATAGTTGACACTCTAACTTAGTTTAACAGAGGAAAGGATAGGATGGAATATGGAAGTAGGTTAGGAAGGAAGGATGCTTCGATGTTAGTTGAGAATACTGATTGGGGATTTGAGATGCCAATATTGTTTACTCACTTGGTTCCTACCATGTATAAAACCCTATTTTGATTTCCTATTGATATTTTAAGTGTGATAATGAGTTATTCATTCGGCTATCACATATCTTATCAACCTGTAGGTTATTTCACCAATAACTCATATCCATTCTGATACATCACAATTTCATATAAGAATCCATAATTTGCATTGATGTTTAATTAGTAAATGTATGTTTATTTACATCATGTGTTTCATCTATTATACCTTCACACCATAACTTGAACTGGTATCTATGTATCAAACATCCCCATTTTAATTTTCATGTTTAAACAATCATAGAACTATCTTTTTCATGAGAATATATCATGTAACACATAAGTATGTATAGATTGTCTAACTTCCTAAGGCCAAAATATGGGGTGCTACAATGCCCTCCAAGTATATGAAGTCAAAGAATCATGATGAGTAAACCAAATAAATAAAAGATCCATCTAAGCAAGTACACCCAAACTACCTCATAAAAATAAAATAATTCTCTAAGACCCTATGCAATTTTCCACCTTTAGGTATGGGAGGGTTGACAAAGTGACCTATTGGGGTAAGCATTCCTCAAGTTTAGGGGTTTTTCCCAAGGGGACCTCCTTATATGTGATGTGTATGGGGTGTCACATATGGGGGGAATACATTTTGGAACGGGGTTCATGACATGAAAGAGGTTGTAGTGTCTCATTTATGGGTTCCTTTGTAGAGGATGTGTTGCACCTTCATTTTCATTGCAACCTTTTTCGAAGCCCATTTATTTCCTTTTATTTTTTTAGGATGTTTCCAATATGAAACAAAGCTTGGGATTCTATCTAAGAAATAAAAAATGTTCCCACCTTGAATATACCCTAGTCACATCATTCTTCCCCAAGTTGAAAAATTGTGTGGAGCTTCTACCTAAGCAATAAAAACAGTTCCCACACATGCTCCACCTTGTTTGGCATTTTTTTATATTTATCTTTCATGGGTCCCATAAATTTCTTATGAGATACATTTCATTGTCCTCAAGATCCATTGGTACGAATCTAGAAGGTTAATTATTTGATTTTTTATTTTGCTAGCTACAATCCTTTGTAATTTCATCCCCTTATTCCCATGAAATGAGGGACAACCCCTTGTTGGGCCAGTACACCGAAAATCCCAAAAGATAAGGAGATGGGGGGATGAAGTGTGGAAATTGAAAAGTATGGTTGGGAATGGATTGATGAATCATCAATAATACCTACCAGTAGAATACCTATCCCTGAGGGTGATCCACTTATTAGGCTGCAATGTCAACCACCAAAGTGAAATAGGGAAAAGAACATAATGTCCGAGAAAACATGACATAATAAAAAACAGTAATAGATGAAGAAAAATCAAATGCCTAAAATATTGAAATGACACTCACGACAATACCTGACTTTTACCAAATGGATAAAGACCCAATGTCTTCCAGAGGTCAGGTGATGTGGTCGATATGGTCATGAAGAACCTGGATTTGTTATGGTGAGGTGGGTCTTTGTGTGTGCAAGTGGACATTGTTGGTCAAGTTTTCTATCGATATTCCATGTCTGCAACCTGAGGGCCTCAAGAAATCATCTCCTTATTTATCCCTAGGAGTTGGGGATAACATATGTCTCCCACTTGGGAACATGTACTCATTGTAGAGTGCATGCGAACCACAACATCTCCTGGTGGAACTATGCCTATATTGACACATGACACCATAAAATCTAGGGTGGTTATACCACCCTTCGTCCATATATATCAAAATAAAAAATGATTACTAATCTAGAAAATAAAATTTTATCATTTTTTAAAATTTTCTAAACTAAACATGAAATCAATATGAAAGTAGAGAAAAATGAAATATTAAATGCAACTAAACTATCATGATAAATCAATATAAAAATGAAGAAAATAAAAATGACCTACCTACTTACATGGGGCCATGGGGCCTTGAATATTAGGTCCTGAAATGTTAGGTGAAGTTGTGTAATTGGTGCAACCAACTGACCATCTCATCAAGGTATCTCCCCTTGTGCTGAATCATGTAATAAAACACAGGTAAGTCAAGGACATAACAATCATGAGCATGCATAGACATATAATCAATCATCAAACGAAGCTCATGGATATGGGTGGGAGGGAGGAAATATTGTTAGAAATAAAAACCACAAGCCTGATTGATCCATCTATGAATGGGACTATCATATGTAGATGTTGACTCATCTATATGACTAAAATTGACCATATTCTTGTCTTCATGTGTCTAAAGAACATAAGTCAATGAAACTTCAAGTGGATATTCATCATGATGCATTTCATGGAAGTCTTATTCATCATTGAAATATTATTTCTCTATGATCATGACACATATGGAATTTAATCTAAGACACATTTGAGCAAGATCTAGTGTCAACAAATCAGTAGGGTTTTCTTGAACATCCTCTTCATCTGCAAGGGCTTGTTCTTAATCTTCACTTGAAGTGTGAATTCCACTGAATACCAAGAGGAGGTAAAGGATCTAAAAAAAACTTTTTGATTTCCCAAACAAGAGGAAATTGGGTAAGGAACAACCTCATTTCTAGAGAAAAAATCCTCCCTCAGAATTAGGAAACGTCGCTTCCTTATATGCAAATCCCCATAAAAGTCTTAATATGAAAGAAATTACATTTGTTAGTGTGGAACTTGTAGTGAGTTGGTATGGCCATGACCTGGTGTCTATAAAAGTCTAAGAACAATTGATGGAAATCCTCACAAAACAAATCTGCATCATCAAAAGGGTACATATCGAGGGATTATTGAAGATCACCTTGAGTATGTTGCGACAAGTCTGTTGGAGTTACTTCACACATGCCTAAGATTTACTTTTCCTGAGGTCCTAAGGTTTTTACTATTTTTATTAGTCATTATTTAGTCTCCCAAATTTTAGGAGAGAATATTCCACCTACAGAATATTCTCTTTAGTCGATACTTCAGGTTGACTAGTTGGGTTGAGTCTAGATGTTGCATTGGTTTTGTCACCATGCAACATTGGGATAATCACCATGATAATGAAAATTATCCTTGGTTTCATCACTAGACTAGTGCATTACCCTTGATTCCTTGATATACTCCTTAGTACACTTTGTTTCAGTCAGGTAACTGAAGACTGGTTGACTAGTTAACTCAGCTAGGTGGAAGTTTATTATCGTAACTGCTTGAGAGACTAGACTAGGTGGAAGTTCACTCCCATAACTGTTGGTGTCTGTCCAGATAACTCTATACCACCACTATGGTGCATTGGTTCTTCTCCAGTGAACATTGATTGAGTTATACATAGTATATCATGTGTAAATTATTCATTATTCATTACGATTAATGAGAATTATTCTATTCTTGCTCTCTCACTTATTGTTTCCCAATTTATCTCTACAAATGTGTGTTTTATTTTCTATATAGATATATTATGTGTAGTTTCAACACATTTACATGGTATCAGAGATGAAGAAATTCTAAGAAAAGGTACACCAAATTATTTTTCCCGGTATCAAATATTGAAGACAACGAAAAGATGGAATTCCCAAAAGAATTCATTCTTACACGTTACAATTAATTTTCATGGAAGGAGAGAATAATGATTCATCTCTGAAGTAGATGATTGTACAGGTTAACCTTGAATACGTATACATAACCGACATCATCCATAGAAAAATCCAAGTATTTAAATCAAATAGATGAAGCATTCAGAACAATTTGTATACTCATCTCTCATGATCTCATTTTTTAGATATCTTCCTGTAAAACCCCTAATGAAGCCTGGAAAAATTTGGAAGGGTTCTTTGGGAAATAGGATGAGATAATGGGACACATTATTGAGGTTGAATTTCTCACATTATATCCAAAAATCTTCGATTATCTCCAATATTTCTTTACAAAATTCAAGGATTTACCGTCGTAACTCAAAGCTTGTGGGGTTGATAAATGTAAGGAGGAGAAAACAATGGTTCTTACCATTATCTCCAAACTTGGTCCTAAATTATTTGTGTTTTTATCCACATTCCATTCAATCAAATTCACCTTTGGATCCACTTGGAAGATTCTTTTTCTTGAGGAATTTATCGAATCCTTGACACAAGAGAAAACCAAGCTCATCAACATGGGAAAAATAAAAGGCCCAAAGGCGCATGCACTTACTGTTCAATATTGAAGCCATCAATATTATAAATATAAATATAAATACAAAATAAAATCTCATGGACATCTGAAGAAGTAAGGGTACACAAAACCCTTCATCGATGCCTCCAGATACGAAGGGGGGAAGGGAAGAAAAGGGGATAAATGCTCATACTTACACAAGGGATTCCATCCATAATATGCATGCATGAAGAAAAAAATAGATCTAATGAATGAAATACTTCATCAAAACAAACTTGGAGATTGCATCACCGAGGGTTCCCAGAACAGCAAGCCAGAAGATCAGAATCCCAAGAAAGGCAATTTTAGCCATGCCCTGATTGCCATCAACTCATCTCTCGATGCTTGGATCATAGATTCAAGAGAACAACATCACATGGATACCACAAAATAATTATATTCTTCATTGGATGCATGAAAATTTCCTCCTATTTTGATGGGGGACAACTCTCTAGTTGAAGTCACCGACAAAGGAAGGATTTAATTCACCAATGAAAGCTTCATGAATGTCCTGCGCGTTCCCAAACTTTTTTTCAACCTTATCTTCACGTATCAGATGATGAATTCCGACATCGAAAAGAAATTAATATTCACACCAAATGTAGTGGACATATATCACATGCAAACCAATTCCAAGGTTGCTACTAGTGAGGTAAATCATCAATCTAGATTGTACACATTTTCTGAATTAAATCATCAATCTAGATTGTTCACATTTTCTGAATTAAATCATCAACCTAGATTTTTCTTTATTGCTTACCCATGCTGATAAAAGTAGTAGGATATGGAACGAAAGGTTAAAGAATTTGAATTTTAGATATATGAAACATCTTAGAAAGAAAATATTGGTTGATGGTCTACCATACATCCATTTCTCTAAGGGAGTATGTGAGGGATGTGTTCTTGAAAAACACCCTCAAGAGAAATTTGACAAAGGAAAGACTCAGAGAGCTTCCGCCGATTTAGATCTGATCCATAGTGACCTCATGGATCCTTTTCCGCATCCATCTATCAGAAAATTGAGGTTTTTTATCATTTTTGTTGATGATTTCTCATGTTTCACATGGATTTACTTTCTCAAGAAAAAATCTGAGGTCTTTCAACACCTCAAAGATTTCAAAGCTCTGGTTGAGACACAATCCGGAAAGAAAATCAAAGTCCTTCAAAATGGTAATGGGGGAGATTATGCCAATAATGAGATCAAACACATTTGTCATGAGGTAGGGATTTAGTTTCAACATACAACTCCCTATACTCTGTAGCAAAATGGAGTTGCTGAGCAGAAAAATAGATCTCTAAAAGAGATGGCATCTTGCATGCTACATGCAAAGTCACTACCACAGAGACTATGGGCCGAAGCACTTAATTGTGAAACCTACATCCAAAACAGATCTCCCCATAGATATGTCAAGGATAAGACCCCCTACAAGGCTTGGAGAGGCCTCAAACTGGAAGTGACCCACTTTCATATTTTTGGTTCACATGCATGGGCCCAGATTCCCTTTGGAAAGAGGAAGGCACTTGACCCATAGAGCACTGAGTGCATATTTTTTGGATAACTTGATGGTGTCAAGTGATACAAACTTATTGATATTTCCTTGAACCGGATCATCATTGAGGGAAGTTTCCAATTCGAGGAGATTGTCTCACTTGTACCTCAACATCCGCATGCAGACACCTTCATTCTTCCACCTGTTCGAGATGATGAGAATGCACATGTCTACTCTTCTTCAGATGCAAGTTCTGACTCAAAATACTTAGATGATTCAAATACAAAGTCAGTATAATTAGATATAGAGTCAGAGAATCTAGATGTAGATGCAAATCCAGAGTAGAGGCTGAAGTGGGCACATACTACTCTTCAGGATGCAGGGGATCTTGTTGGCGATCCAACCGATACTAGGAGGAGTCGATTTGATTTCGAGGAGCCTCATTTTGCACTCACTGAAATTAAAACATTTCCCTTTAGGAATATTTTCTTGGTTCAGTATTAATATCCAGAGTCTTATGGATAGGCTGTTGGAAATCTCTTTTAGGAATCCACTATGCAGGAGGAGTACACCTCCCTCCTCGAGAACCAAACTTGGGATCTGGTTCCCCTTCCTTCTAGAAGGAAAGTTGTCAGATGTAGATGGTTCTACCATACCAAGAGTGCAATGGATGGAAAAATTAGCAGATACAAAGCCAAGATTGTTTCCAAAGGCTTTCAGTAGGTGCATGGAATTGACTATGATGAGATCTCCTCTCTAGTAGTGAAGATTGATTCCATACGATTGGAACTTTCCATTGCGGAAGTCAAGAGATGGGAATTCTATCAGATGGATGCGAAGAATTATTTTCTTCAGAGTGATCTCTCTGAGGAGATCTATATGGAGCATCTCCAGGGATTTATGCAGGACTCATATTTGTTCTGTCAACTAAATAAGTCCCTTTATGGCCTCCAATAGGCTCCGAGGGCATGGTATGCCAACATGGACTCCTACCTATTGTCATATAACTTTGTACACTGTAAATCAAACCTGAATGTCTACATGCTCAAGACAACTGATTCACTTCTACTCTTAGTGTTGTATGTTGATGATTTGTTGATCATCGGTTGCTCGATGTTAGCGATTGTTACAGTCAATAGGATTCTACATGACCGATTTTTGATGACAAACATGGGTCCACTACACTTCTTCCATGGATTTGAGATCAATAATGATGCATCAAGCATCAAACTATCTCAGGACAAGTATGCACGAGATCTCCTTGAGATATTTCGCATGATAGACTACAAGTCAGCTCCAAATCCTTTCCTATCAGAAGTCAAACTTGAGGATGGTGGGGACACTCCACTGGTTCATAACACACTGTACATACAACTAGTGGGGATTTTGTTGTATCTCACACACTCCATACTAGACCTCTCCTATGTAGTTGGCACAATTTCCAGGTTCATGAAGGAGACGCATGAGCTACATTGGAAGGATGCAAAGTGTATCCTTCGATACGTATAGGGCACCATCACCTTTTGGATTCATTATGCAACAGACTCTACATTAGATATCACCAGGTTTACTAATTCTGATTGGGTTGGCAACAACACTGATCGCAATTCCACATGTGGCTACTCACTCGGTATTGGTTTCGGGCCTATCTGTTGGTCGAACAAGAAGAAATATTCCATTTATCTATCTTCAACCGAGGTAGAGTAAATAGGGGTAGCTAACATAACCATTCAGGTTATGTGGCTACAAAAGTTTCTGACTGAGTTGGGCATTCAATTTCATCGGCTGATCATCATCTCGTGTGACAACCAGAGCACTCTAAAGTTCTGTAGATATCCTTTTCATAGGCAATGAATGAAGCACATTGAGATCCACATGCATTATATATGTGACTTATTACACGAGGGTATCATCAACATACAGTTCTTTCCTTCAACATAAAAGACGAAAAATATCTTCACCAAGACCTTCACTGAGCAAAATTTCCATTCTCTATGAAGTCATCTTGGAGTGAAGGACACAGTTTCCTAGCAACTGTTAGTTCTTTACCTTGAGGGGGGGGTTTTCCCATAAGGTTTTCCCTCTTTCCTCACTTTATTTTCAGTGTATCTCTTGTATTTGGGTACCTAACATAGCCTCATTGTCAGGACCCATTCTCTATTTCACCATAGTGATATTCAGGGGGGGTGTTGGAGTTACTTCACACACACCTAGGATTTATTTTTACTAAGGCCCTAATGTTTTTCCTATTTATATTAGTCATTATTCAATCTCCTAAATTTTAGCAGAGAATATTCTCTTCAGTTGACACTTCAGTTTGACTAGTTGAGTTGAGTCTAGAGGTTGCATTGGTTTTGTCATCATGCAACATTGGGATCATCACCATGATAATGTACATTAACCTTGGTTTCATCACCATACTGGCTCATTACCCTTGATTCCTTCATCTACTCCTCACTACACTCTATTTCAGTTAGTTAACTAGAGACCGGTTGAGTAGTTAACTCATCTAGGTGGCAGTTCACTCCCATAACTTCCTAAGAGACTAGACTAGGTGGCAGTTCACTCTTTTAACTATTCGTGTGTGTCCAGATCACTCTAGACCACCACTATGGAGCATTGGTTCTCCTCCAGTGCACATTTATTGAGTTATACAGAGTATATCATGTGTAAATTATTCATTATTCATTACAGTTAATGAGAGTTCTTCTATTCTTTTTATGTTTCTTATTCTTTCTCAATTTCTCTATGCAAATGTGTGTGGTATTTTCTAGCTATATCTATTATGTGGAGTTTAAACACATTTACAAAGTCATCCTTGAAGTGGCAGAAAAAATATGTCACCATATCATCACTAGGCTGCCAAACATCTGAATCATACATGCGTGAAGACCAATCCTTTGACGATGAAAACTCAAACCCCTTTTCTTGAGAGCTAACCTCAATGTCATAAATGGGGTATATATAAAAAATAAATGACCAAAATCCCATCTACGTCTCCCAACTTGTATCAAAAATCAATGTGTATATCGACCATGCTAGAGAGGTTATGCACAAGATCATCTGCATCATCGAGGATAATCGTTTCTTCATGTTCATGTGCAGGAGGAATAAAAGTTTGAACGACCTCACCATCATCAAGAGGGATAAAATATAATGATGTCTCAACATGTTTCACCTTGCTATAATTCTTCTCTCTTTATATACATGCCCCTTCACCACCTCTTCATCACAAGGGTCTTGATCCTTAATAAAGAGTGCTCTGTTTTCCTCCTTTCAATAAGATCTTTTGCATCCATGGGATCCTCTAATAATTATTCACTTCCAAATTCATGGAATAAAGTATCAGTAAGATATTCAAAGGTGTCACAAATTGTCATGTTCTCTTATTGATGTGCAGGGGGAGCAGAGGCCAAGATATCTTCATCAAGTCGAAGGGAAGATATGAGAAACCCGTCTTCATAAAATATCTCATCTCGATATTCAACATGAGAAACTTCATCAGGATATTATTCAATATTTTATTCATCTTCATCTATATAAAAACCATCTTTGAGCTCTTGGAAAGTATCGTGCAAATTCTAGGTATGTATCTGATAATGCCCATGAAATTGTTCAATGAGATTTGTAGAAGATGGTATACTTTTCATCTCACATGAGTGTGCAAGTCAACTCCTTTGACTTGATTCCAATGAAGACACAAAAAATTTCATTATCACATATTCATGTAGCACATTTAAGCTTGAGGCATACTTCACATAATTGATGACATGGGTGACTTCTAGAGATGGATCACCATTAAATTTAGGGAAACTTTCCCTCCACTATGCAGAGCAATGATTTGGATATCCAGGGATATTTTGAATATATAAAGAAGGATAGACTTTATGGAAATCCCATGGTAATTCATGTGAGGCCATGGTTCCATTACTTAGGGTAATACTTCAATGGATTCGCTAGATGAACTCAAGGATTATCAAAGGATGGAAAAGGGGAAACAAGAAAAGGTGGGTTCTTGGAAGGTGGAGTCTCCATATGATCCTTAAGAATAGCTCATCAAGGGTGGAATGGGAATGTCATTTAAGTGGATTTTTCAGGAAAGCTAGGGGAAGTCTTGAGGATAACTTTCCAAAGTGTCCTTATGGTTCAAAAGAGGATTCAAAATCTTCATCGAAAATGATGCCAAAATGTTATCGCACAAGTTGTACGTTGTGAAAATACCAAAAAAACCACAAAATTGTGACAAAGAAGATAAAATTGACCCACTTTCACCTTAGGTAGGTATTCCCATCACTTTAGTGATGAAGAGATCACCTCAAGTGGGGGATCTTGGTGACCCTAGGGGGAAATGAGTCAAAAAGTCATATGACGATATTGATTCCCCTATAGGTCAATTTTATATGTGGAATATGGATTTTATGACACTTCTTGATGGTGGCCAATGGTTTCTAAGAAGTATGAGTACCTGAAAAGGGTGATTGTATCTTCCCTAGACACAAGAAAAGCCAACTATACATGTAATTTATTAGGCGGAAAAGAAAGTTAATATTGATGTCCCTAATTTCAATAGTAAAGAAAGATATATGTCAGAAAAAGAATTTTTTTGGATATGATTAAAATATGTTAAAATTATATCAAATGATGTAAGAGAAAAGTTATCAAAACACTAGTAAAACTCAAGTGTAAAAGCTTAATACTTTAGCATAAATGCAAGGTTGTTATACACAAGTATTGTAGAGATATATTTTCATTCTTATGGATGTATCAAAAAAATTGATCAGTGTGGAAGAGGGGGTCTTCAAATTAATATCATGGTTATGGTTTTCTAAGGATGGGTCTATGGCTAAATCTCGCGGTTATGGTTTTTGCAAACTCCTAAGATGACAACTCATCCTGATTTGTTAGGAGAACTATTGTTTCTAGTGGATTGAAGGGTTTTTTATTGGGTTAAACAATGCAAGAAGAAGACCATGTAGATTACTCAGAGTATCCAACTGAGGGCTGCAATTTTTGGGCAATGCTAGGGGGCAACATAATGGATTTTGGCAATTTGTTTGTCGGTTGCGAGGGACACACTAGTGGAGTGGGTAGGAGACAAGCTCATCCACCTGTACCTTTGGAAAGTAGTCATGCTTTTGGAGTGAATCACAATGCTATTTTTTCTTTTTCTGGGGCCATTGGACTAGGGAGCCATGCCAATTTGATTCCAGCAATGGATTTTCAGTTGAGATTGGGACAGACTCATTTAGGGTTTCCTCAAGTTAGGTCATTAGAAGGGCTCACTTTTTTGTCCTCTCCATCATCCTTCTCATTGTTAAATTTTCTAGTAAATGGAGAAGGAGATATTTTTGTGGGATATCCTTTGTCAATATCTCTAAGCTCTAATTTATCTCCCTAATAATTGGTTCACCTGTCTACAGTTGAATCAATAGATGGACCTCTAGTGGGTTTTTCACGCCTTCTATTTTTTAGCTCCCGTTTTCTTGGAAATTATCCTCAGGCTGCAACAACAGGTTTCATCTCGGACTCAATATTCATGGATGACCATAGAGTTTTACCTTGGATGGATGGACATCCAAATAAATTTATTGGAGGGTTAGTTTCTTCTCTAAGACTTGGGAAGCCTTTTGATCCAAATGTTGTTTCCAATACTATCGCCACAAGAAATCAAAAAAGAAAGTGTTTAAAGTCGAAAGGGAAAGTTGGTAATCTGTATTTGGGAGAATATGTGGAGATGCATCAAGTGGTTCAAATGGAAAACCAAACTCTGGTTGGTCGTGCATAAGGGAGTTTCTTTTCCTTCAAAAATATATTTAACCAAGCTAACTCTATTTGAAAGGCACACTTGGGATACGTCCTTGAGATTATTGAATTAATTCAGAGTTGGTTGTCTTTCATTTTTTTATCGCCATACCATGCCTTGTGGGATTTGGGGAAAAATAGATTATCAAAAACACTTAGGTACTTCTGAAGCTGTGGACCACTCTTTTTGACACTAGTCGAGAATGCATGGGCATTATCCTAGCGTGGGTGTATCTCCCAACCCTTTAAATGGAGTTCTGGACTCTTGAGGACTTCAAGAAATCGGCAATTTCTTGGTTGAATTCCTTGAGGCGTACGTGTCTTCCAAGGAGATGGGACAATGGAAAGTCACAAGAACCCTAGTGAGGATCAATCTCACGGAACGACTTGGTGAAGAGTTGGACAAAAATTGGGGTTTGTAAACATACTCATAGAATATTTATTACGAGGATGTTCCTTTTCGATGCAGGTGATGTCATCATTATGGGAATCTTGTGGAGGCCTTCCATTTTCTTCTTAAGACAACAAGAAAGAAGAAATATTCTCATGGTCTATCTTGACTTAGAAGAGAGGTTCCCTTAGAGGATGTATCGGGCCCCAAAAATGTTTTTGAAGTTATGGCCTCCCTAGAAGCTCAATTGAATGATATGGGGACAATTGAGTTCCAGGATGAGGTTCACAAGGAAACAAAAGGTTTGATGGAAAAATATTTCTCACCGGAAATCCCTCATCTTCAAATCATGCCACTTTCAACTGAGTCCGATGGTTTCCTCCCAGGTATACCCCGTCCTCCTATATCCTCTTTAAATTGTATTCTTAATTATGTTACATTAGTTGGAAACGATTAGATTCAGGATATGGGAAATCTCTCGGTCTCCAAAAAACCTCCCTTATCTTGAGTTTCATCTATTTTTCATCCTTCTTTCTATCTTGTCCCTTTGACGAGTCCCAATGTTATTAGAGGAAAAGTGATAGAAGAAGGGGAATCCATTTCAGAATCAAGAAGTTACTCCTTCGTATATTTTTTAATCTCTCAAAGTGATAGCTGCACCAAAAGGGGCCTTGGCCGAGGGACGAAGTGACCTCTAGATGATGGAGGAAGAGGAAGGAAGTATTTTCTGTCAAAAGAACAATCCAAATCCAAAAGTGATTTATTGGATGGAAAAAAAATTAATTGGAAGGGCTCTTATATTTTCACGAGCCCACAATAATTTGTCCAAAGGAAAGTGTTTTCCTTCAATTGTTTGGGATTGGAAATCTCCCCTAAAAAGCATTTTGTCAAGAGGGTGATTCACAATGAACACCTAGATGTAATTTTTCTTCAGGAGACCTTAGGGATGGAGATGTGGTGCAAGCAACTTTGGAATATTTATTTTTGGGATGGAATTATCTTAATTTGGATGTTATAGTACATTCCATAGGGTTAGTGGTTACATGGAATTTCAATATGGTGAATATTCTAAGATCTTGGGGATTTGCTTCTTTCATTGGGATCGAAATCTCCTTGGTGGACCTGGGAATGGAGATACATATTTTCAACATATACGGTCCTTACCATGACCATGTCACTTTATGGGAGGAACTTCTCAATAAGTCTATTATGTATGGAGACTCATTAATCATAGGTGGCGATTTCAAATTTTGTTTTGGTTTACAAGAATTCTTAGGGCATTGAGCCATGACTGATCCTCTCTCTGATTTTTTAATTCAAGAACTAGTTTATAAACAACCGATTGATGTGGAACCATACAAATTAAATCCTACCTAGAGAAATAAGAGGGTGGGAGAAGACATGATAGATAAAAGGCTTGATCATTTTGTAGTATCAGAGAACTTAGTTGAGCGACATGTTCTTCTAAAGAAATGGATAGACATTGGAGATGAATTTGATTATTTTCCCATTTTCCTAGAAGTCCGAAAAAGAAGTACGAAGTAGAAAATCCCCTTCAATTTCAATAGAAACTAGCTAAAAGAGAATACTTTTATTCAATTAGTAAAAGATACATGGACTCCTTTCAATCCTCAAGCTCTGAATTCTGCGACATTCCATTTTGTAGCCAATCTAAAAAAGTTAAAGGAAAAAATTGTATCTTGGGTCTTTTTGAAAAGGACGAGAGATGATATGGAGCTGAAGGATATTGAAGAGAATATGAATCGGAAGGGGGAGGATTTTCTTGTAAATTGTTCAAAAGAAAATTTATTCATGCTGGAGGAAAGGAGGAAAGTACTACTTCAAGAAAAAGAGGAACTTAGAGATTAAAGAGGAGAGCGATCTGGTTGGAATTTGGAGATGAGAATACAAAGTTTTTCAAGACTTTTCTAAAGGAAGACATTGTGTCAATACTATCGATCAACAAGGTAATCATGAAAACACCTTTGAAGGAATGGATCATATAGGAAAGGAACACTTCCAGTCTCTTTTCAAAGCTGAGAATCAGGACCCAATTGGAGAAGTGGTTCGACCAGCATAATTATTCCCAAGCTTCGAGGAGGAGGATGAAAACTGAATTCTCATGGAAGAAATCTGAGAAGATGATATCAAGGAGGCTCTATTCATATTTTATAAAGAAAAAGGTAGAGGACCAAATGGATGGCCGATTGAATTTTTTGGGGGTCTCTATGATTTTCTGGGTCAGGAAATCCTTCAAGTGGTTGAATATTCAACGGCCACTGGGCATGTCCTGGCTAGCTCCAATTCCACCATCATAGCCCTCATTTACAAATATGATAATCCATATTCCTTGGATGAATTCAAGCCTATATCTCTTTGCAACTGTATCTATAAGCTGATATCCAAGACTATTTCTAGAAGAGTTAAAGTGGTGCTCTCAAAAGCAATGTCAGGTAAATAGTTTTGCTTCCAGGAAGGAAAAAAAATCCATGAAGCCATTGGGGTTTCTTAGGAGGTTCTTCATGGTCCAAAAATTAGAAAGATGAAAGGATCGGTCCTAAAAATTAACCTCTCTAAAGAATATGATAGAGTAAGTTGGCTATACTTGCATCTTTTAAAACTCATTTGGGTTTTGAAGTTCCTTTTATCTGGTCGGTGATGAGATGAATTTCTACAGTTTCTTTGTTGTATTAATAAATGGTTCTTCCTCTCCTTTATTTCATTCTGAAAGAGGCCTCCATAAATGTTTATCACTATATCCCCTATTGTTTCTTATGGTTGTGGAAGGCCTCATTAGGTTCTTTGGAGGGGCCATGCATCATGGCTCTTTCTATAGAATCCAAGTATCTCTAGCTCTTAGAACTACCCATCTATTGTTCATGGACGATATCCTTGTTTTTTATGTTGGGACAAGAAGAGATGCCAAAAAATTAGAAAGGATCCTATATATTTTTTCCAGAGATACATGAATGTTGATAAAGAAAATAAAATCTACACTCTCCGACCATATTCTATCAAGGGAAGAATTGGGTCCCTATAGATGGATTTCCCCGTTTGAATCCATTGTGTGGAATTACAGGCTAAATTATTTGGGTTTCAAACTGAAGCCAAATGATTATAGAAAGGCTGATTGGATGTGGCTAATGGGTAAGATGGAAAATGGATTACATCTCTGGAGTCATAGGTGGTTGTCTAGGGATGGAGGACTGGTGTTAGTAAAATATTTTCTTGAAGCTATTCTGGTTTATTGGATGTCTCTTTCTTGTATCCCAAAAGGAATTTTGGAAGTAGCAAGGCGTATATGTTTGAAATTTATTTGGAGTGGAAAGAAGGATTTAGTTGTTTTTCCCTCATTCAGATGGGAATTTCTATCACTCCCAAAATCCCTCAGTGGTTGGGGTATTAAAAATATCTTCTTGTTTTCCAAATCCCTAGCTACCAAATGTTCTTGGAGATTCTTGTAAATGAAAAATATTTGGTCGAGAGTTGTAATTAAAAATTACATCACCCCAGAATCACTAGATCAATGGGTAAGAAGCAAAAACAAGGACAATCTAGGGATATCAATTATTTAGAAAGTAGTCATGAAGTCCTTCTTAGTCATTGGAGAGGGTTTAGCATGGAGGATAGGAAATGGTCACAAGGTTAGACTGGGGGTAGACCCGTGGCTAGGAAGAAAAAGGGATCATATTATTCCAAATCCCACAGTGGTCCATCTATGAATTCTTGGGTATAAAAATCTTAACCGTATAGTGAATTTGTCACAAAATTGTCTATGGGAAGAGGGTTGACACTCGACAATTGACCTAGTCCTAGAAGGAGAAGACATTAGACTAATGGACATATATATCTCTGCCATAAGGATGTCCTAGATTGTATTAAGGGAAAAGGAGGATGGGATGATTTGGAATCATTATCTTTCAGGTGTCTACACTCCCAAAGATAAATACATTTAGTTGATCATTGAACATCAACAAATAGAGTTGCGTTGCTGGTGGAAAAATCTTTGGAAGCATAAATTCTCGATGAAAACAAGACTCTTTATGTGATGAGCCCTATTAAATAAGGTCCCAACATGGGATAACATTAAGTAAAGAACCAAATAAATACCGGGTTGGTGTTTCTTATGCAGAAATAATGAAGAAACAATTCTACATTTATTTTTGACCTTCTATTTGATAAAGGAAGTATGGAGCTATTTATCAAGGTTTTTGGGCCTCCAATGCACATGGAATGAAATATCCCTTGAAAGATCCTAGAAGACTTGGTTAAATAAAATATATTATAAATATGTAAAATATCTTCCATTACTAATCATTTGGGGAGTCAGTTGTCTGTCAATTCACACATTTTTAAAGAAAAACCCATAGTTCCTCAAGTAACAATGACACAAAATTTGGCGATTCTCTCATACTACCCACAAGAAAAAAGATTAAAGGGCATATCGATGGTACATGACGAATAAATTGATAAATCAAAGCCATGGGGATTTTTTTACGGAGCATCTCAGAATTTTGTGTGTGGTGGAGGAGCGATTCTTTATATTTTTGACTCCCATTTCTTCAAGATGTCCTTGGGACTAGGTGAAGGATTAAAGAATTATGCAAAAATGACGAGTTTAAAATTTCTTCTCATTTTTTGCATTGAAAAGGGATGGCAGGAAAAAAGTGTCTTCAACGGTTCTATTATAGTGATAAACTGTTCAAGGGGAACTCAGAGATGTCACAATCTAAGATTAGAAATTATTCGTAAAGATGTCAAAATTTTATAGTGCACTCTTGACTCTTCTAATTGTCGTCATGTCTATAGGTAAATAATTGAAGAAGCGGACCAAAGGTTGAAGGAGGACATAAATTTGGCTCCGGGACAATGGAAAATCACATAAATAAAGGATGATTCTCAAACATAATACTTCCATAGGACCTTCATTGAAGGCATCCCGACACCATATTAAAGATCATTTTTAGAATATTTATGATACATTTTCAAGTGAGCAAATTTTTTCCAACCACATCAAAGTTGCTAACTCCCTTACTGGATCTACTTTCCTATTTTGAAGACTAGTGATTGAAGATATTTTGTTATTTTTTTCAGTTTTTTGATACCATCATTTCATGATAATTTTTTTGTAAAACTTATCTGAAACAATATGTGGTCAACTGGAAACTTTTATGTAAAAGTCAACATTGTTGGCTCAATCCCTACATATAATGCACCATATGTGCATCTACAAAATGTAATTTTGTTCACCTTTTCTGAAATAAAATTACTCTTTTTTTCCAAGGAAAAAAAATCAAACAAGTTGTTACTGCAGAAAAATCATCCATTAAAAATCACAAGTAATGCACCTAAAAGATGCACTGGGACTAGTAGATTGTAGGGGTTATTAGCAATTTTTTATGGTTGAACTATGAGTTGTTTAAATATTTGTTTAGGGCTTGATGCATCCCTCTTGGTTGTATCTTTGTTTTATTACAACAACAAGAGGTCCTTGACAAAACAAAACTCCTTAGAGGTCTTACTGAGCTTTAAGCACATAGAATAGATTCCAACTTAGACAATTTCAATATCTCATGATTTCCCATATCCAAATGCAATGTTTTTTTTTCTCCAATGCAAGTAGATTAGTTCATTTATCTATTGGGTTTTGGAGTCATAAAATTTAAAGATCTATTTGAGATAATTCATTGGGGGTGTAATCCCTTTTACTCCCCAAGGAAAGATAAACTAGCTAGGAAAAACCTTAGGAGGGTGTAAATCCTTTTACTCCTCCTAGTATTCCTTTATGCAACAAGTTATTTAAAGATAAAATGATGGGATTCGTGGGTTTTTGTTCCCTTATACTCTCAAAAATATAATAAAATTTACCTTGCAACCAAGAAAATAATCAATAACAAGAGAGATTCCTTACCTAGTCCAAGAATTAATAAGAAAAAACCCATTTTTTACCAAGAAAATCCACCATAAAGAAATAAATAATCCTCAACAAGAGATAGTGCATCATCATCCATCAAATAGTCAAAGATAAACACTTAAAATATCAAGTGACAAGAGAGATATGAAAAAGTTCCCAAGTAGGGCACAAGTTTCACCCAAGGAGTCTATCTCATAAAGGAGAGTTATGATCCAAATGAGATACAAATGATATTTATTTATACAAAATGTTCTAAGCATAGTTTTTCCAGAAATTTTAGTGTAAACCACATGATAAGGGGTCAACATCCCTATCTTTCCCCTTTACACAAAATAATACTTTTTTAATCCATAATTTGCACATAAACAAAACCGTAAGTAAGACGTCACCCTTATGGGGTGACGTTCTTGGCACTTTTGTAGGTCGTTGGAGTAGGAGAAGGGTGAGATAGGCCTCCAAAGGCCACATTTCCTTGATCCAATCCATTTTTACACAATCCATGGCTTCCTTCCTTCAAAATTTTCCAAGTGTCATCAACCACCACCAAACCCTAGCCCTACTATGACGTCAATCCCTCAAGGGTGATGTTTTGGCCTTCTTAGGAAAATCGTTTGGCTGGTAGGGGATATGTTAGGTCCTCCATGATTTCATATAATCCTCCAAATGACTTTATTCATGATATAGCATGTGGGACCTTGGCATCGAACCCGTGGGCTTCAAGACCCATGGAAGCCGAAGGTAGGCTTGTTCCTCCAAAACTGTCCACCAGTTGGGTCCTGCAAAGACAAAATGTATACACCCTCCAAGGATATCAATTCAATAATCATCATGATTAAATAAAATTAATAAAAGAGCCATATAAGAAAGTACATCCAAACCACCTCATAAAAATAAACTAATTCTTAAATAACCTATGCAATTTTCCAAGTTTAGGTATGTGAGGGTTGACAAAAAGACCTATTGGGTGAATCAACCCTCAATTTTAGGGGTGTTTCCCAAGGGGAAATCCTTATAATTCATGTGGATGAGGTGTCACAGATGGGGGGAAGAATTTTAGGCATGGGGTTCATGACATACAAGGGGATTTAGTGTCTCATTTATGGGTTCCTTTGTAGAGGGTGTGTTACACCTTTGTTTTCGATGCAACCTTTTTATAATCCCATTTATTACCTTTTATTCTTTCAAGATGTTTCCAAGTTGAAGCCAAGGTGGGGATTCTACCTAAGAAATAAAAAGTATTACCACCTTCACTTTACCAAGGTCATATCATCCTTTCCCAAGTTGAAAACATGTGTGTGACTTCTACCTAAGTAATAAAAACAATTCCCACACATGTTCCACACAAGTTGGAATTTTGTTATATTTATATTTCATGGGTCCCATTAGTTTATTATGAGAGACATTTCATTCTCCTTGGGATCCCTGGGTGATGATATAAAAGGTTAATGATTGTATTTTATATTTTTCCATCTACAAGCCTATGGGCGTTCATCCCCTCTTCCCATGAAATAATGGACAACCCCTTCTTGGGTTAGTAAACCCAAAAATCCCAAAAGATAAGGAGATGAGAGGATAAAG
>JASDQU010100537.1:172075-183384 GCA_032191745.1 Picea mariana
TTGAGAGCTACCCTCAATGTCGTAAATGGGGTATATATAAAAAATAAATGACTAAAATCCCATCTACGTCTCCCAACTTGTATCAAAAATCAATGTGTATATCGACCATGTCAGAGAGGTTATGCACAAGATCATCTGCATCATTGAGGATAATCGTTTCTTCGTGTTCATGTGCAGGAGGAATAAAAGTTTGAACGACCTCACCATCATCAAGTGGGATAAACTATAATGATGTCTCAACATGTTTCACCTCACTAGAATTCTTCTTTCTCTTTATATACATGCCCCTTCACCACCTCTTCATCGCAAGGGTCTTGATCCTTAATAAAGAGTGCTTTGCTTTCCTCCTTTCAATAAGATCTTTTGCATCCAACAGATCCTCTAATAATTATTCACTTCCAAATTCATGGAATAAAGTATCAGTAAGATATTCAAAGGTGTCACAAATTTTCATGTTCTCTTATTGATGTGCAAGGGGAGCAGAGGCCTAGATATCTTCATCAAGTTGAAGGGAAGATATGAGAAACCCATCTTCATAAAATATCTCATCTCGATATTCAACATGAGAAACTTCATCAGGATATTATTCAATATTTTATTCCTCTTCATCTATAGAAAAACTGTCTTTGAGATCTTGGAAAGTATCGTGCAAATTCTAGGTATGTATCTGATAATGCCCAAGAAATTGTTCAATGAGCTTTGTAGAAGATGCTATACTTTTCGTCTCACATGAGTGTGCAAGTCAACTCCTTTGACTTGATTCCAATGAAGATACAAAAAATTTCATTATCACATATTCATGTAGCACATTTAAGCTTGAGGCATACTTCACATAATTGATGACATGGGTGACTTCTAGAGATCGATCACCATTAAATTTAGGCAAACGTTCCCTCCACTATGCAGAGTGATGATTTGGATATCCAGGGATATTTCGAATATCTAAAGAAGAATAGAATTTATGGAAATCCCATGGTAATTCATTTGAGGCCATGGTTCCATTACTTAGGGTAATACTTCAATGGAGTCGCTAGATGAACTCAAGGATTATCAAAGGATGGAAAAGGGGAAACAAGAAAAGGTGGGTTCTTGGAAGGTGGAGTCTCCATATGAGCCTTAAGAATAGCTCATCAAGGGTGGAATGGGAATGTCCTTTAAGTGGAGTCATCAAGAAATCTAGGGGAAGGCTTGAGGATAACTTTCCAAAGTGTCCTTATGGTTCAAAAGAGGATTAAAAATCTTCATCGAAAATGGTGCCAAAATGTTATCGCACAAGTTGTAGGTTGTGAAAATACCAAAAAAACAACAAAATTGTGAAAAATAAGATAAATCTGACCCACTTTAACCTTAGGTAGGTATTCCCATCACTTTAGTGATGAAGTGATCACCTCAAGGGGGGGATCCTGGTGACCCTAGGGGGAAATGAGTCAAAAAGTCATATGACGATATTGATTCCCCTATAGGTCAATTTTATATGTGGAATATGGATTTTATGACACTTCTTGATGGTGGCCAATGGTTTCTAAGAAGTATGAGTACCTAAAAAGGGTGATTGTACCTAAAAACAAAGTTAATCGTGATGTCCCTAATTTCAGCAGTAAAGAGAGATATATGTTAGAAAAATGATTTTTTTGGATATGATTAAAATATGTTAAAATTATATCAAATGATGTAAGAGAAAAGTTATCAAAACACTAGTAAAACTCAAGTGTAAAAGCTTAAGACTTTAGCATCAATGCAAGGTTGTTCTAGACAAGTATTGTAGAGATATATTTTCATTCTTATGGATGTATCAAAAAAATTTATCAGTGTGGAAGAGGGGGTATTCATATTAATATCATGGTTATGGTTTTCTGAGGATGGGTCTACGGCTAAATCTCGTGGTTATGGTTTTTGCAAACTCCTAAGATGACAACTCATCCTGATTTGTTAGGAGACCTATTGTTTCTAGTGGATTGAATGGTTTTTTATTGGGTTAAACAATGCAAGAAGAAGAATATGTAGATTACTCAGAGTATCCAACTGAGGGCTGCAATTTCTAGGCAATGCTAGGTGGCAGCATAATGGATTTTGACAATTTGTTTGTTGGTTGCGAGGGACACACTAGTGGAGTGGGTAGGAGCCAGGCTCATCCACCTGTACCTTTGGAAAGTAGTCATGCTTTGGGAGTGAATCACACTGCTATTTTTTCTTCTTCTGGGGCCATTGGACTAGGGAGTCATGCCAATTTGATTCCAGCAATGGATTTTCAGTTGAGATTGGGATGAACCCATTTAGGGTTTCCTCAAGTTAGGTCATTAGAAGGGCTCACTTTTTTGTCCTCTCTGTCATCCTTCTCATTGTGAAATTTTCTAGTAAATGGAGAAGGAGATGCTTTTGTGGGATATCCTTTGTCAATATCTCCAAGCTCGAATTTATCTCCCTAATAATTGGTTCACTTATCTACGGTTGAATCAATAGATGGGCCTCTAGTGGGTTTTTCACGCCTTCCATTTTTTAGCTCCTGTTTTCTTGGAAATTATCCTCAGGCTGCAACAATAGGTTTCATCTCGGACTCAATATTCATGGATGACCATAGAGGTTTACCTTGGATGGATGGACATCCAAATAAATTTATTGGAGGGTTAGTTTCTTCTCTAAGATTTGGGAAGGCTTTAGATACAAGTGTTGTTTCCAATACTATCACCACAAGAAATCGAAAAAGAAAGTGTTTAAAATCAAAATGGAAAGTTGGTAATCTGTATTTGGGAGAATATGTGGAGATGCATCAAGTGGTTCAAATGGAAAACCAAACTCGGATGGGTTGTGCACGAGGGCGTTTCTTTTCCTTCAAAACTATATTTAATTAGGATGACTCTACTTGAAAGGCACACTTGGGATACATCCCTGAGATTATTGAATTAATTTAGAGTTGGTTGTCTTTCATTTTTTTGTCTCCATACCATGCCTTGTGGGATTTGGGGAAAAATAGATTATCAAAAACACTTAGCTACTTCTGAAGATGTGGAACACTCTTTTTTACACTAGTCGAGAATGCATGGGCATTATCCTAGTGTGGGTGTATCTCCCAACCCTTTAAATGTAGTTCTGGACTCTTGAGGACTTCAAGAAAATTGGCAATTTCTTGGTTGAATTCCTTGAGGCGTACGTGTCTTCCAAGGAAATGGGACAATGGAAAGTCACAAGAATCCTAGTGAGCATCAATCTCACGGAATGACTTGGTGAAGAGTTGGACCAAAATTCAGGTTTGTAGACATACTCATAGAATATTTATTACGAGGACATTCCTTTTTGATGTAGGTGATGTCATCATTATGGGAATCTTGTGGAGGACTGCCATTTTCTTCTTAAGACAAAAATAAAGAAGAAATATTCTCATGGTCTGTCTCGACTCAGAAGAGAGGTTCCCTTAGAGGAGGTATCGGGCCCCAATTTTTTTTTTGAAGTTATGGCCTCCCTAGAAGCTCAATTGAATGATATGGGGACAATTGAGTTCCAAGATGAGGTTCATAGGGAAACAAAAGGTTTGATGGCAGAAGAGTTCTCACCGGAAATCCCTCATCTTCAAACCATGCCACTTTCAACCGAGTCCGATGGTTTCCTCCCAGGTATACCCCGTCCTCCTATATCCTCTTTAAATTGTATTCTTAATTATGTTACATTAGTTGGAAATGATTAGATTCGGGATCTGGGAAATCTCCCAGTCTCCAAAAAACCTCCCTTATCTTGAGTTTCACCTATTTTTCATCCTTCTTTCTATCTTGTCCCTTCGACGAGTCCCAATGTTATTAGAGGAAAAGTGATAGAAGAAGGGGAATCCATTTCGGAATCAAGAAGTTACTCCTTCGTATATTTTTTATTTTCTCAAAGTGATAGCTGCACCAAAAGGGGCCTTGGCTGAGGGACGAAGTGACCTCAAGATGATGGAGGAAGAGGAAGGAAGTATTTTCTGTCAAAAGAACAATCCAAATCCAAAAGTGATTTATTGGATGGAAAAAAAATTAACTGGAATGGATCTTCTATTTTCATGAGCCCACAATAATTTGTCCAAATGAAAGTGTTTTCCTTCAATTGTTTAGGATTGGTAATCTCCCCTAACAAACATTTTGTCAAGAGGGTGATTCACAATGAACACCTAGATGTAATTTTTCTTCAGGAGACCTTAGGGATGGAGATGTGGTGCAATCAACTTTGGAGTCTTTATTTTTGGGATGGGATTATCTTAATTTGGATGTTAGAGTACATTCCATAAGGTTAGTGGTTACATGAAATTTCAAGACAGTGAATATTCTAAGATCTTGGGGATTTGCTTCTTTCATTGGGATCGAAATCTCCTCGGTGGACCTAGGAATGGAGATAAATATTTTCAACATATACGGTCCTTACCATGACCATGTCACTTTATGGGAGGAACTTCTCAAGAAGTCTATTCTGGATGGAGACTCATTAATCATAGGTGGTGATTTCAAATTTTGTTTTGGGTTGGAAGAATTCTTAGGGTATTGAGCCATGACTGATCCTCTCTCTGATTTTTTAATTCAAGAACTAGTTGATAAACAACTGATTGATGTCGAACCATAAAAATTAAAACCTACCTGGATAAATAAGAGGGTGGGAGAAGACATGATAGATAAAAGGCTTGATCATTTTGTAGTATTAGAGAACTTAGTTGAGCTAAATGTCCTTCTAAAGAAATGGATAGACAGTGGAGATGAATCTGATTATTTTCCCATTTTCCTGGAATTCCGAAAAAGAAATAAGAAGTAGAAAATCCCCTTCAATTTCAATAGAAACTAGCTAAAAGAGTAGACTTTTATTCAGTTAGTAAAAGATACATGGACTCCTTTCAATCCTCAAGCTATGAATTCTGTGACATTCCAGTTTGTAGCCAATCTGAAAAAGTTAAAGGAAAAAATTGTATCTTGGGTTTTTTTGAAAAGGAAGAGAGATGATATGGAGCTGAGGGATATTGAAGAGAATATGAATCAGAAGGGGGAGGATTTTCTTGTAAATTGTTCAAAAGAAAATTTATTCAGGCTGGAGGAAAGGAGGAAAGTACTACTTCAAGAAAAAGAGGAACTTACAGATTAAAGAGGAGAGCGATCTGGTTGGAATTTGGAGATGAGAATACAAAGTTTTTTAGGACTTTTCTAAAGGAAGACATTGTGTCAATAATATAGATCAACAAGGTAATTATCAAAAAACCTTTGAAGGAATGGATCATATAGGAAAGGAACACTTCCAGTCTCTTTTCAAAGATGAGAATCAGGACCTAATTGGAGAAGTGGTTCGACCAACACAATTATTCTCAAGCTTCGTGGAGGAGGATGAAAACTGAATTCTCATGGAAGAAATCTGAGAAGATGATATAAAGGAGGCTTTATTCATATTTTATAAATAAAAAGGTAGAGGACCAAATGGATGGCTGATTGAATTTTTTGGGGGTCTCTACGATTTTCTGGGTTAGGAAATCCTTCAAGTGGTTGAATATTCAAGGGCCACTGGGCATGTCCTGGCTAGCTTCAATTCCACCATCATAGCCCTAATTTCCAAATATGATAATCCATATTCCTTGGATGAATTCAAGCCTATCTCTCTCTGCAACTGTATCTATAAGATGATATCCAAGATTATTGCTGGAAGAGTTAAAGTGGTTCTCTCAAAAGCAATCTTAGGTGAATAGTTTTGCTTCCAGGAAGGAAAAAAAATACATGAAGCCATTGGGGTTTCTTAGGAGGTTCTTAACGGTCCAAAAATTAGAAATATGAAAGGATCAATCCTAAAAATTTACCTCTCTAAAGAATATAATAGAGTAAGTTGGTTATACTTACATCTTTTACAAACTCATTTGGGTTTTGAAGTTCCTTTTATCTGGTCGGTTACGAGATGAATTTCTACAGTTTATTTGTTGTATTAATAAATGGTTCTGTCTCTCCTTCATTTCATTCTGAAAGAGGCCTCCATCAAGGTTTATCGCTATATCCCCTATTGTTTCTTATGGTTGTGGAAGGCCTCATTAGGTCCTTTGGAGAGGCCATGCATCATGGCTCTTTCTCTAGAATCCAACTATCTCTAGCTCTTAGAACTACCCATCTATTGTTCATGGATGATATCCTTGTTTTTTATGTTGGGACAAGAAGAGATGCCAAAAAATTAGAAAGGATCCTATATATTTTTTCCAGAGATACATGAATTTTGATAAACAAAATAAAATCTACACTCTCTAACCATATTCTATCAAGGGAAGAATTGGGTCCCTACAGATGGATTTCCCTGTTTGAATCCATTGTGTTGAATTACAGGCTAAATTATTTGGGTTTCAACTTGAAGCCAAATAATTATAGAAAGGCTGATTGGATGTGGCTATTGGGTAATATGGAAAATGGATTACATCTCTGGAGTCATAGGTGGTTGTCTAGGGATGGAAGACTGGTGTTAGTAAAATATTTTCTTGAAGCTATTCTGGTTTATTGGATGTCTCTTTATTGTATCCCAAAAGGAATTTTGGAAGCAGCGAGGAGTATATGTTTGAAAGTTGTTTGGAGTGGAAAGAAGGATTTAGTTGTTTCTCCCTCATTCAGATGGGGATTTCTATCACTCCCAAAATCCCTCATTGGTTGGGGTATTAAAAATATCTTCTTGTTTTCCAAATTCCTAGCTACCAAATGTGCTTGGAGATTCTTGTAAATGAAAAATATTTGGTCTAGAGTTGTAATTAAAAATTACATCACCCCAGACTCACTAGATCAATGGGTAAGAAGCCAAAACAAGGACAAGCCAGGGATATCAATTATTTAGAAAGTAGTCATGAAGTCCTTCTTAGTCATTGGAGAGGGTTTAGCATGGAGGATAGGAAATGGTCAGAAGGTTAGACTGGGGGTAGACTCATGGCTAGGAAGAAAAAGGGATCATATTATTCCAAATCCCACAGTGGTCCATCTATGAATGCTTGGGTATAAAAATCTTAACCATATAGTGAATCTGTCACAAAATTGTCTATGGGAAGAAGGTTGGCACTCGACAATTGACCTAGTCCTAGAAGGAGAAGACATTAGACTAATGGACATATATATCTCTGCCCTAAGGATGTGCTAGATTTTATTAAGGGAAAAGGAGGATGGGATGATTTGGAATCATTATCTTTCAGGTGTCTACACTCCCAAAGATAAATACATTTAGTTGATCATTGAACATCAACAAATAGAGTTGCATTGCTGGTGGAAAAATCTTTGGAAGCATAAATTCTCGATGAAAAAAAGACTCTTTATGTGATGATCCCTATTAAATAAGGTGCCAACATGGGATAACATTAATTAAAGAACCCAATAAATACCGGGTTGGTGTTTCTTATGCAAAAATAATGAAGAAACAATTCTACATTTATTTTTGACCTTCTCTTTGATAAAGGAAGTATGGAGCTATTTCTCAAGGTTTTTGGGCCTCCAATGCACATGGAACGAAATATCCCTTGAAAGAGCCTAGAAGACTTGGTTAAATCAAATATATTATAAAGATGTAAAATATCTTCCATTACTAATCATTTGGGGAGTCATTTGTCTATCAATTCACACAATTTTAAAGAAAAAACCATAGTTCCTGAAGTAACAACGACACAAAATTTGGTGATTCTCTCATACTACCCACAAGAAAAAGGATTAAAGGGCATATCGATGGTACAAGAGGAATACATTGATAAATAAAATCCATGGGGATTTTTTTATGGAGCATCTCATAATTTTGTGTGTGGTGGAGGAGAGATTATTTATATTTTTGACTCCCATTTCTTCAAGATGTCCTTGGGATTAGGTGAAGGATTAAAGAATTATGCAAAAATCACGAGTTTAAAATTTCTTCTCATTTTTTCCATTGAAAAGGGATGGCAAGAAAAAAGTGTCTTCAATGGTTCTATTATAGTGATAAACTGTTCAAGGGGAACTCAGAGATGTCACAATCTAAGATTAGAAATTATTCTCAAAGATGTCAAAATTTTATAGTGCACTCTTGACTCTTCTAATTGTCGTCATGTCTATAGGCAAATAATTGAAGAAGCAGACCGAAGGTTGAAGGAGGACATAAATTTGGCTATGGGACAATGGAAAATCAAAGAAATAAAGGATGATTCTCAAACATAATACTTCCACAGGACCTTCATTGAAGGCATCCCAACACCATATTAAAGATAATTTTTAGAATATTTATGATACATTTTCATGTGGGCAAATTTTTTCCAGCCACATCAAAGTTGCTAACTCCCTTACTGGATCTACTTTCCTATTTTGAAGACTAGTGATTGAAGATATTTTGTTATTTTTTTCAGTTTTTTGATACCATCATTTCATGATAATTTTTTTGTAAAACTTATCTGAAACAGTATGTGGTCAATTGGAAGCTTTTATGTAAAAGTCAACATTGTTGGCTTAATCCCTACATATAATGCACCATAAGTGCATCTACAAAATGTAATTTTGTTCACCTTTTCTGAAATAAAATTACTCTTTTTTTCCAAGGAAAAAAAATCAAACAAGTTGTTACTACAGAAAAATCATCCATTAAAAATCACAAGTAATGCACCTGAAAGATGCACTGGGACTAGTAGATTATAGGGGTTATTAGCAATTTTTGATGGTTGAACTATGAGTTGTTTAGATATTTATTTAGGGCTTCATGCAGCCCTAGTGGTTGTATCTTTGTTTTATTACAACAACAAGAGGTCCTTGACAAAACAAAACTCCTTAGAGGTCTTATTGAGCTTTAAGCACATAGAATAGATTCCAACTTAGACAATTTCAATATCTCGTGATTTCCCATATCCAAATGCAATGATTTTTTTTCTCCAATGCAAGTACATTAGTTCATTTATCTATTGGGTTTTGGAGTCATAAAATTTAAATATCTATTTGAGATAATTCCTTGGGGGTGTAAGCCCTTTTACTCCCCAAGGAAAGATAAACTAGCTAGGAAAAACCTTAGGAGGGTGTAAATCCTTTTACTCCTCCTAGTATTCCTTTATGAAACAAGTTATTTAGAGATAAAATGATGGGATTCGTTGGTTTTTGTTCCCTTATACTCTCAAAAATATAAGAAAATTAACCTTGCAACCAAGAAAATAAGCAATAACAAGAAAGATTCCTTACCTAGTCCAAGAATTAATAAGAAAAAACCCAATTTTTACCAAGAAAATCCACCATAAAGAAATAAATAATCCTCCACAAGAGATAGTGCATCATCATCCATCAAATATTCAAATATAAACACTTAAAATATCAAGTGACAAGAGAGATATGAAAAAGTTCCCAAGTAGGGCACAAGTTTCAGCCAAGGAGTCTATCTCATAAAGGAGAGTTATGATCCAAATGAGATACAATTGATATTTATTTATACAAAATGTTCTAAGCATAGTTTTTCCAGACATTTTAGGGTAAACCACAAGATAAGGGGTCAACATCCCTATCTTTCCCCTTTACACAAAATAATACTTTTTTAATCCATAATTTGCACATAAACAAAACCATAAGTAAGACGTCACCCTTATAGGGTGATGTTCTTGGCACTTTTGTAGATCGTTGGAGTAGGAGAAGGTTGAGATAGGCCTCCAAAGGCCACATTTCCTTGATCTAATCCATTTTTACACAATCCATGGCTTCCTTCCTTCAAAACGTTCCAAGTGTCATCAACCACCACCAAACCCTAGCCCTACTATGACGTCAATCCCTCAAGGGTGATGTTTTGGCCTTCTTAGGAAAATCGTTTGGCTGGTAGGGGATATGTTAGGTCTTCCATGATTTCATATAATCCTCCAAATGAATTTATTCATGATATAGCATGCGGGACCTTGGAATCGAACCCGTGGGCTTCAAGACCCATGGAAGCCGAAGGTAGGCTTGTTCCTCTAAAACTGTCCACCAGTTGGGTCCTGCAAAGACAAAATGTATACACCCTCCAAGGATATCAATTCAATAGTCATGATGATTAAATAAAATTAAGAAAAGAGCCATCTAGGAAAGTACATCCAAACCGCCTCATAAAAATAAACTAATTCTCAAATAACCTATCCAATTTTCCAAGTTTAGGTATGTGAGGGTTGACAAAAAGACCTATTGGGTGAATCATTCCTCAATTTTAGGGGTGTTTCCCGAGGGGAAATCCTTATAATTCATGTGGATGAGGTGTCACGGATGGGGGGAAGAATTTTAGGCATGGGATTCATGACATACAAGGGGATTTAGTGTCTCATTTATGGGTTCCTTTATAGAGGGTGTGTTACACCTTTGTTTTTGATGCAACCTTTTTATAAGCCCATTTATTACCTTTTATTCTTTCAAGATGTTTCCAAGTTGAAGCCAAAGTGGGGATTCTACCTAAGAAATAAAAATTATTACCACCTTGACTTTACCAAGGTCATATCATGCTTTCCCAAGTTGAAAACATGTGTGTGACTTCTACCTAAGTAATAAAAACGATTCCCACACATGTTCCACACAAGTTGGAATTTTGTTATATTTATATTTCATGGGTCCCATTAGTTTATTATGAGAGACATTTCATTCTCCTTGGGATCCATGGGTGATCATATAAAATGTTAATGATTGTATTTTATATTTTTCCATCTACAAGCCTATGGGCGTTCATCCCCTCTTCCCATGAAATAAGGGACAACCCCTTCTTGGGTTAGTAAACCCGAAAATCCCAAAAGATAAGGAGATGAGAGGATGAAGTGTGGAAAGTGACAAGTATGGTTGGGAATGAAATGATGACTTGATAAGAGGATCTCCCATTACTATACCTATCCCTAAGGGTTACCCACTTATTAGGGTTCAATGTCAACCACCAAAGTGAAACAGGGAAAAGAGCATAATGTCCAAGAAAACATCACATAATCAAAAGCAGTAATAGATGCAACAAACTCAAATGCCTAAAATATTGAAATGACACTCACCATAATACCTTAATTATACCTCATGGAGAAATACCCAATGTATTATGGAGGCCAGTTGATGTGGTGGATACCATTGTGACGAACTTGAAGTTGTGATTGTGAGGTGGGTCTCTCTATGTGCAAGTGGACACTACTGGTCAATATGTATCTCAGTACTACACATCTGGAACCTGAGGGCCTTGAGACATCATATCCTTAGTTGTCCCTTGGATTTGGGGATAAAAGAATAGTTGAGAGCCTTCCACTATCGCCTCGGCCCCCAAACGTAAAAAAAGCATTGTTTAGGGCCTCAAAATGACCCCATTTTTTTGGGGGCCCAAAAACCTATACAATCATTGCCAAGGTGGAAAATTGTATTTCCAACTAGTGAAAT
>JASDQU010100537.1:194828-209066 GCA_032191745.1 Picea mariana
TATATATATATATATATATATATAATAACATACCTATTCCAAAAGATTCTCATGGGAGTTTGTTTGTATAGAAAAATATTATAAACTATTTTCTAAGTTCACTTGGGACTTGTTATAACCATTTCAAAGTATGCATGGGGGTTTATTAAAATACATATTGTATATATTATATAACAAAAAAAATATTTGATTTCGACATGAAGAGAACCCTTGACCCACCCACTCATCAACAATTTAAATAACCTCCGCTAGCCAACATATGATGAATGTGGTTTGTTAAAACAAACCACTATATTTTTCATAAAATGTTGTTGCAGGTTAACATATATTTTGGGTTATAAACCAACCAGACTATATTTAGATACTAATCCAATAATTTTGGGGTTTTTTTAAGAGTTGTTTCCTATTTAATGGAACACACACCAACACATTACACACAACATTTTTTTGTTACACACAAGTGTTTTGTGTTTTACACAATATTTATGGTGTTTTACACAATTTTCTTTTGTGTTTTTGAACACAACATTCTTATGTACAAAATCTTTTCTCATTTTCCTTTGGAAGTCAAGTTTGTAGTCTTTTGAGAGTTATAGGGTATTTATAGTCATCGAATTCGGTTTTCCAAGACTGAGTCGATGGTGACACTCTTATACTCATTTGTAAGACAAAATTCTACAAATTTGGGGTTTGTGAGTTGTAAGAGAACCTTTGGGCATTTTGTAAAGAAATATATAGTGTTTATAATCATTGGATTCGGTTTTTCAAGACGGTCTTGAATTTGAAATTTGTAATTGAGTTTGAGTAACATGCAAGAAGGCCATTGTGAAGCACAATTATTTATTTCATGTGATTTTGTATATGCTCAAGTATGAATAATTATGCAAGTTATGTTCATCGGTTAAAGTGTTTGGTTATGTAAGGTAAGACACTTCCATGCTATAAGAATTGTTAGTAAAATAATCATGGAATAAGAAAGTGGTGTGACACTTGATACTATTTGAGGATCAAATGATATTAGAGATAGACGGTTCTGATCAAGTGGTGTATGATTTCTAATCCATTTTCAGATCACTTCGGATCCAACCGGAAGGAGGATACAATCCCCTTTCCTTTCCCTGTCTTGTCACCCTAAAATATACATGTATACCAAACTGTCACTACCACTATCATTGTCACTGTCACTATCATTGTCACTGTCATTGTCATTGTCACTGTCACTGGCACATCAACTTGTAAGTTGTCACATCAACCTGTCATTTTATCCAATCTGTATCAGTCATAGTATCATCAACCTGTAACTATCGCCAACCTATCATTGTCACTAATACAAAACTAGATCCTTGATCACCAACAACACCTCTCAACTAGATGCCCAAACATCACCAAACTATGTACATCAACCATGTAAATCAACTATGTACACCAACATGTACCAACCATGCATCAACCATGAATATCAACTTGTACCATACCATGTACATGAATTATGTACATCAATATGTACCATAGCATGTACATATACCATGTAGATCAACATGTGCCATACAATGTACATCAACATGTCCCATACCATGTATCAACCATATACCATGTCATGCATCAAACTTGTGCCATACCATGAACCATATTCCAATATGTACCATAAATCATGTACCGTAATATGTGCCTCAACCATATACCATATCACTGATGATATGTTGCAATCATCCCATACACCATGTACCATAAGATATCAACAATGAAGTTCCTCGAAAAGGTACTCAAGCATGTACCAATATCACTAGCATATACCTCTAAACATGCACCATATCATCAACCATATACCTAAAACACCATCCCAATCATCCATAGACCATGTATCATAAGATATACCAAGAAAGTACTATCAATGGTGTACCTCAACAAAGTACCAACATCATAAATATATGTCTATAGAAATGCACCATAACCATACAAAACCAAATATCAATATAGCCAAGTGTGTACTTCTAAAACTATATCATGTCATCACCAAGGTGTACCATACCATGTATCATTACCACTAAGCATGTGCCATAACAACATAATAATAACCCTTAAAACTTACCTCTGATCATGTAGCTGACCTGATACTATGTAATACTAAACTGTAACTTTTCAACGGTCCTCATCAACTTGGCAGCAGCATATTCCCCAAATTTTTCTTATCCTCGCAAGACTAAGAACTCATGTCTAGAAGGTCCTCGCATGACGAGACCTAGCTGACCTATGGGGGTTCCTCACATGACATCCTCAAGATGAACCACGAGGGACTGCTTAACTAGGGTTACAAGAAAACCTTATCTTTCTGCAGCTTCGAAAATTTCTCTATTTCTTCACACTTTCTCCACTACCTCAGACTCGACCTCAGATTAAAAAATAAACCAAAATATACTCATAAGATAGATATTCAATGATTGTGTGTGTGTATCAAATTAATATCTCATGATGTGTATTTATACTTTTTTAACCAATACCTTTTTCTCACTTTAGGTCTAACATGTACTTTGTTGTTATAACAATGTTATCCTTTAATTAATTCACTTGTAACCAACTACTATATTATTAACCATTATTTGGGGCTTCTAACTTGGCAAGCCCATAAGTCCTCAACCATGAGGAACCATGTGTTGTACCACCTATCACCAAAATCAAAATGATGAGGAATATTGATGCAACCCCCTTCCCCTCCCGGGGTTCTGCAACCTCCCAGTCTCTGGGTCATTCCAAGTGTCGAGTCAAAATTGACTCTTTAGGCTCCTGAATGAACCCAAAAATTATACACATGCCCCTTTTGTTCCTTTGGCATAGGTCATGTGATCCCTGCACCTTATGTTTTCATGTTTCAATGCTCTTCAGTTCACGAGTGCTAGATCCTCTTTACTAACCCCTTCCTTCATACCACCTTGGGCTATTCCCTTGTGATAATGCATGATTGCGGGTGTGGGAAAGAGTCATTTTAGACCAGCCTGCTTTTCACCCCGCAATCCTCCTCCAGCTGCCATGTATCTCCCTTCCAAAACCACAGTTGAAATTGCGCCTGCTCAAGGATTATTATCGTATGATCATGTCCTGGACCTGAAATCTTTATCGATCTCCGATCTCATGATACACTGGTGCTTCTCGTGATCGATGACTATTATCAATCTCCATTCAGCTCTTCTTTCCCCTTTCCATGCGTCTCCACAGATCTCTACAATCTGTCGACACATAGTCCTGTTCAAATCAATGGTTGTTGTTGAATCCACCTTTCCAGCCTCTAGGAGTTTCAATTCTCAAACTCCACTCTCTCTGCATGACAATTTTTTGGAGTGGAATATATGTTTCCACCTATCCCCTTGAATCTATGGATATGAATCACTCCAGAAATTTAACTGGAGTTCACATATTTCCGCCATGTCTCCTCTCCTAGTTTGACGACTCAGATTCACTTCGAGTGAACTGAAGGCTCAGAATCTCTCTGGCCTTTGGCACTTCATCTCTTCAGCTCCCCAACACTTTGGCTCTTCTACTCCTCGATGCTTCGGCTCTTCATCCCTTTGAGCTTCATCTATTTGAGTTCTCAAAACTGAAACTCCAGCGTAAATTTCCTCAGAGTTCGTGATCTGGTGACAAGTGTCGCCTTGCAGATCGACGACTATTGGATCTTCATCTCTTTGGGATTCAAATGTCTCAACTCTTCAAAATTTTCCTCCTTCTAGATATTCTGTCTCATTGACACGTATCCCTTCTAGACCCAATGGTCCAGATTCTCCTTTCACGAATCGAGATTTCTCAACTTGCGACTTCCAAGTCGCAACTTCCTTCACATCCCTAACTTCTGAAATTATGATATTTTGGAGTGCCTCAAATCGAATGGTTAATTCTCCTCTAGATATAATGGTCCAGATATCCATTTCTCCATATCAATATTTCATGTTTCACGAAATCATAGGATCATTCACCTTCCTACTCCCGATCCCCAATATCCCAAAAACCCCCCTGGACAATCGATGGCCCAGATCTCTCCTCAATCAATGGTTGTGATTTTTTTGGGGATTCTCACTTCATGAATTCTAGCAACTCTTTCCTTTGACTCCTCTAATGTGTGAGTCATGGAAACATTGGTCGCTCTCCACGCATCCCTTTTGATGGATGGTTTTGATGATGTCGAGATTTCGCAACTTCACAAAACCCTCTCTCCTCTGAAACTCTAAAGGGATAAACCTCGTGCACATTCCTATGGATCCAATGATTGTTGGTCCACGTGCTCAAGTCTAAATAATGATATTTGATTCCTCTACACTCATTCCTCCTCTGCTTCCTTCACTCCCTGGACATATATCTAACGGTCTAGTTTCTTCTCCACAATTGATTAGATGGTTGTTGTCTCTCCTCCTCCTCAGCTTTAGACTTTCTTCAACTTAGAATATTTTGTTTGTGGTCGAAAGGTATCGACCTTTGAACTTCCTTCTGTGAACCCAACTCTTGGTATTGCTTCTCTCTTATAGTGTTGTCCCTCCTTTGAACTTTCAGACATAGAATAAGTCTGACTCTTTCGCAACCTCTACGTTATCCCTTCTGATCTTGACCTCCTTGAAGCTTTTGATTCCCCACGCACACCTTGCGTTCTTAGGATTTCATCAAACTCAGATCCAAAGGATTTATTGAACAAGAAATACTTCTCGACTTCCTGGCATCCTTTTTCTCAATGCACTCCTTACAGAGCTTCTCCTTACAGAGTATGTAGTAACTATGTTTCTCTCGAACTTGACACAGATTTATTCTGTGCACACTTACACCGACTCAATGCCCACTTGGCAGAGCTCGACAGATTTCCTAGTAACTTTATTTCTATGTGCTTATTTCACACTGTCCCCCCTCTAAGGTATTTAGTAACCTTGAGGTTCCTCTTGAGTTTTTGATCGCTCTACTACGCTCTCTTTGCACGTTCTTTTCCAAGTCTATGGAGTTTAGATGCGCACTCCTTGCACCTGATACAGAACCTCCGATGTTCGGTTTTGCATTCCTTTCACAGACTAAAGAATCCAAAACGATATTACGAGACTCAATGAAGATAAATGAAATTTGTCTTCCTACTGTAAATAAAACTTATCATATATCTACAAAATTCATTCATGAAACACATAAACACCCGATATGCAGGAAAACTACTTTTGTATTATCTTTGTGTGTCCATACAGATGTTTACAAAATTGGACTGTAACAAAGTCCCATTTCTCTCAAGTTCTGTCTCAGAGCTATTATACCTCCTTAGGACTCTCTACCCAGACCTCTCTATCATTATGCCCGATGAAATATGATACAATAGCTCCTTACAAAAGAGGGGCTATGCAAGCTCGTCCTCTCTCACCTAACCTCATCTATTACATTGAAGTTTCATAAATATTTACTTAGACCTGACTACGATTTGGGCCTACTACAAGAAACCCTTTAAGGAAATTCAACCACTACCTGTACAAAGGTATGGCTTGGTATTTAAAATCTTACAACAAAATAATCTGTATAGGATTATTTAAAATTTAAAAATGGGAGGTTTAATGCCTCTCCCTTTCTCCATTGCGTGTTTGCATGTTGGCGGATTTGCTGAGGTGGAGAGATGCTCTTGCATCAACTATCCATATATAATTGTGTTACCTAAATTTTTAATTTCCTTCATGTCCTTATTACTCAAATAACATCAGGTCTCATGACCACACCTTCAGGGCTTCATGCAGACTTCATCAAATGAAACCAATAAATCTACTGACATCAATCGCTCTTGTTGACATTAATGACAACTAAATCACCACCAATATTGATGAAAACTATGGGGTATCTCGAACTGTTCAAGAGTGTACATCATTGTGAAACAACTTTCCAACAATATATATATTTTTGGTTCTTGTTATTCTTTTTAATAAAAACAAATTTCTAAACTCCAAATTGGTATTGCATTAAATTTTTTGATAGAAAAATAAATTGAATTTCCTAGCAAACATTACAATAATAATAAATAGGAAACATATGTATTTCTATTTTAGTTATAGGTTTGTAATAGAGGAAAATAATCCCAACAAGACTGAATGGAAGCTACATAAATTCTAGGAAAATTAACACAATTTCCATTCCCATTGAAAATACATTGACATCCAGCACATATACAACAACAAACTAATATCCAGTACTTATCCATATGTTATGAAACTCCTATAGGTTTTCCCACAAATTCTAAAATGGATGTATTGGTGTTGATTCCTCCAATGTATGCAACAACTCAACAAAATAATCCCTACAAGATACTATACTCTGTTGCAATAGAAATCGACCCCTCTCCCTTGATGGATGATGATTGGTACACATAAATTGTTTCAACAACAAAAATTAGGTTCTTGACATAAATTCATCCCCAAACAATAGATATATTGGTCCCTGGAACCCATAAAACAAGTATCAACATCTAGCCTCAAAGGAAAATGCTCCAATCTCTAGGAAATGTGCCCAACACTAAAAATATTTTCTTCAACCATTGAAAAATCCCCTCAACAAGCTAACTTGACCTCCTGTAGAGAAATCGACCCAAATAATGGATGATTTGACCCCTCCTCTAATAAATAAGGATGATCATATCCAAAACTCATCCACGGGAAAAAATGTCCCTCCTTAAGACAAGTCGAATTATACAAATAAAACACAACCAACAAAAAATTACACTCATCCAGACACAAGTAAAATCACGAACCAAAAGATGAAATCGACTGAAAATGAAGCATAATAAAGAATATCTAGATGATCTCCTATCAGTGACCAACTAGGGTGGATAGTTTCACCACTGAAACTATTCTCTAAACTCTCTAGGTTTTTTCGTCCAAAGAGCCAAAGCCATAAGAGCTCTCTCAATTTTGTTTTTGGAAAATAAAAAATGCATTACGAGAGAGGGTTCCCTCATTCCTTTTATATTTACTTGTTCACCTTTTTTTTGACCATTTTACCCTTTTACACTTAAGTGAATTTTTAATTTACCTTTAGTAAAATAACTTTATTAATTTATTAACCCCTTTTATCCGCAAAATTGATTTATTTGACTTTAAAGAATTGTTGTGTATTTAAAGACACTTTTTATCGTCTCCACCATTTAGTACTTGTCATCCTAGTTCTAATGAGATATTAAACCAAGGTACCCTTAGATTAAATTACTAAAGTGACAACCTTAGTGCACTTCATAAATAATGCTCATTAATACTTCCAAATTTACAAGAATAGTCAAAATGATCTGGAATAAAAAATAAATGCACATGAATGATCCCGAAAATGAAATATGATGATAAAGCCTCTAAAAGAATCATATAATTTCTCCAAACTGATTGAGCTCATTATTAACCTTAAATTACCCCTATGGTCAAGCTAAAATAAACCCATAAATTCATCTACAATTACAAAGTAAGGGAATCCAAAAATGGGGTCATCATAGTCCTCCCTTCTCAAATATTGCTTGTCCTGAAGCAATGTCATCATAACCCTATGATCAGTAAGTTGAACCAAACTGAAACTGAAAATGATCCCCAGGTCCCCAACCCATATGAAGGATGTGGAGCACATACCACTTACAATATTTTCTTTTCTATGTACTAACACAAAAGACCCCATGAATACCATCGATCATTAGAGAAAAGAAATATTGTAAGTAATCAATCCATCCTTCATAGAATATCCAACCTAGGAAACCAATCGATTGCTCCATATGAATAGGTTCTTGAATGTAACATATGGCTCTCTCATCTGTATCAACTTCCAAACTGTCAACCCATAAAATCCTAGGATCCCATACTAACACCAGAAAGAACCCATCATGTGTACGTTGCACCACTCTGATCATAAATACCTGACCCTCTTGCCTAGATTGCATCCTCCACTCCTACAACCCCAATCTTTAATGCCCCAAAGAATCATCCCCACTATTGAAGATCATATCCTATCAATGCTTCTTAGTGAAGTCCCAACTGCAATTTCTCTGCTCGAATCAATATCGGGTAGCGAAAAAGAGAATATTCCCAATCATAACATGTAAACCTCAACATATCTCCTCATGTCACTCCTAAAATGAATATGATCAAACACTATCAAGGGACCGGTATAGTATATGTCAACCAAACCAACTATAAAATCATTCATACAAGAGAATATTATGTGTTCATAAACCGATAGGGAATCAATGACACTTAATTTCCAAGTTTCGAAGGGAAAATACCTAATACTCCAGCACCCCCAACCTATTGCAATGATATAGACATCGTCTAAAACATATCCTAACATATCATCCACAAATTCCCTCCATGTGAACCTCTCTCAAAATGATCCATATTTAGAAATGGAATGAAATGAAATATAGATATATATCAAATAAACACATAGATAAAATGAAAATTGACTTCTATTAATAAAGAGAACATGATGAAACTATAGAAATGAATAATGAAACACACTTGATCAAATGGTGGTATCTTATCTCTAGTGAGAGATGTGATGGCTATGCTCATTCACAAGAACATGATGTTTACAATGAGGATCCAAAGGAATTTTTAACATAAATAAAATCCAAAACCCTAACCCCTGAAGATGAAATGCCAAAAGGTTTGCATGCCCCGATGGGGGTAGTTGATACATCAACTCAAGGGCGTAAAGTTTGCATACGATCTATGTTTGGGGCACATGATAGATCATTAGAAATTTCTAGTCAAGAATAAACATTTAGATTTGGATTGGGTGAGATCATTCAACTATTTACTATGCTACAAAACATAACAAATCGTCATTTAGGGCCTCAAAATGGCCCCGAAAGTTTGGGACCCAAAAAAATGTAGAAAAAATGTCAAGGTGAAAAAATTTATTTTTAGCGAGTGGAATAGGTGGATGGCCACCAATACCCACCTGGATCATTCCTACCCCCTAAGGAATCAATGGTCTCCATTGTGTCAAGTTCATGGGGAATTATTTGTTGAATCTGAATCTTGGTGAGTTTCTTTCCTTGTTGAAGGAGCTATCATGCTTAGCTTATTGAAGGTTGTCATGAACATATTTCTAGAGGGGTTGGTTTCATTCAACCAATTTATCTTCATGATATTCCTTAGTGTGGGAGGACTCTAACAATGAATATGCAGAATGAAGTGTATGAAGGGATGTTTTATGAATTTTCTTAATTGGGCAGTGTGGAGGTATCCTTGTAGGTGAAGTAAGAATATTTGTGTGTGCTTATACAACCTTGTTGATCTTGTTTTGTAGAATCGAATGGTATTGGGCCAAGGATGAAGTGGTTTCAACCCTTCTTTTCACCTTTTGACCAGATTGCAAAGAAGATAAAAAATTTCATATTAGAGACTACTTTGTGACACTATTTTGGTGGGACAGAAGTTAGAGCTACCTCTAGTACCATGTAGAGTTGACCCTACAGAGAAATAATGATAGTACGGGGTCGAGAATCATAACAATAATGACACTTCCAGATATATGGTTGGCCTAAAAAAACATCACATACTTATAGTGGGGGCACATCACATAGTACCTCATCCTTGAAGGGATTGATGTCATAAGACAAGCGACACTCCTGGTTGATTTGAAGATCCCAAACCTAGAGACGCAAGCCAATCTTGTATGGTTGGGGGTGTGTTGTTGTCTGTAAATACATCTACTTGAAGATATATGCTGATATGAGGTTATTTTGGCTTCCACTATAAAAAATAAAATGTAGTGGGGTCCCCTTCACCCACATATGTGAATGTAAGAGGTGCTCCGCCTCCTCGGGATCTTATGGTTCTTATGGTTGGATTGTTGTGGTCATGATTGTAGCGGTGGATTATACATCAATGATCTATATCCTTTTATTATTTTTTGATTCTGAGTCTGAGTCTGGGATCAACTCTTTTTCTTTGAGCTCGACCACTAATGATTATTTTGAGTGACATTCATCGGTGTTGCGCCAAGGGAGTTTGTGGAAATCTCACAATTTTCTAGTGTCCTTATTCGTCTTCCCATTACCCTCATTTTCTCATGGTTTGGATTTCTTGTCTTGAGGTTCATTGTTCTATGATTTAGGGATTCCTTTATCATACTTCTGTTGTTGCATATTTGCAATCCTGAAATCTTGCTTGTTTTGCAACTTAAATTTCTATTCTATTTTCAAAACATATCAATAAGTGGTTCCTAGTGATGAGATGTCCAAAAACTCTATTTTAGTTTGGATGTACCTATGTAGAGGCCCATATTTTTTTAGAAATATATTCCACTTCGAATGTTTGATACCTAACTTAGTGCACAAGGTATGGAAGGTATTTGTGAACTACGACATTGTTTGGCCCCTCTCTTTATGCAATGTGTTCCATCTCATGTACTGGTCATCATAGTTTCCAATAGGGTAATATTATTATGTAACAACATCCATAAAAAAATCACAAGTGGGTTCGACCTCGAACATTCTAGACTCTTTTGTGCAATTTTGTTCATAGTAAGTTTCCAACCAATTCTTGACATGGGAAAGTTCCTTAATGAGAGAAAATGTGATATTTTTCTTGTAGGAAAAATTATGGACAGAGAAATAACCTTCTATTGGATTTAACCACTTTTACAAGGCATCCCCATCTATCTGACCTTCAAACACAAGAATATAAAAATTAACTTGTACCTTGAAACAGGGGGTGCCTCCAAAGTGGTTGCTTGATGAAGACGTGTCTATTGTTGTCAGCAGTCATCGAAGGATTTGGGAAAAATACTCCATAATTTTGTCTCTCTATTTTGTGAGGTATTCCTCAAATAGTAGATTAATAGAATATTTTTCTCCCGTGTTTCTCTTTTTTCTCCATGGGATGATCCAGAATCAGATCCAAAAGCCTGACAGGGCTCAAAAAGGCTCAAAAATGAAAGTGCTTGGAATCCGACGAAACCAACGCCATTGCATCTATCTCGTATTCCTGATTCCGTCCATATATTTACTTCATCAAATGGGCTTCGTATGAGAAATATATTGCATTTTGTTTGAAATCCCAAACAGGCAAAAAAAAAGTGGATGATTGTACAGTCCGTACAGTGCCACGTGGCAGGCTGACTGGATAGGCCATACGACCGTACAGCTAACGAGGCAGCTCCTGGAGATGACATGTGGTAGGTGATGTGGCATACAACTAGTACAGTTGGACCAGTCAGAGGATGACACATGTCACCACTATAAGGGTGACACGTGGCACAGGTTGACCTGGCAGGGATGACGTCAGCAGGCTGACTGGGCAGGTACAGTGACAGGTGGCAAGGTACGTGGCAGACACGTGGACGAGTTAGCGTTTGAAACTTGGCACTTTTTGATTGGTTTTTGAGGTGCCACATGGCCCAATCATGGGATACCACGTGGCATCCTGTGGTTGGCTCGTGGTTTATGTAAAAGTTTATGGTCTCCACCGGGGTCGAACCCCTAACCTCTCCTCCACACAACGGACTAGAAGGACCAGGCTAACCACTTGGGCCACTGTTGGTGCTTATTAATCATATGGTAAAAAATATATTTGAATTTAAACAAGAATTTGGTCGGAGGCGGAAAGGGTTGGGGCTTAGCCCCAACCCGCGATTGTATTGATGTCCATATGCCCAAAGCACGAATGAGGAGCTTACCAAATGCACGGTCTTGGAAGATAGGGCCTGGCCCTTAGTTCTCTGGCCATCCCATGTGACCCGGGACCATAATCAAAACAGGGCATGGGTAAGTTGTTAACCACCCGGTCCTATGACCACGCCTGATGACCAGGAGCTAGTCGGACAGGGGGCCCCGTGCACAAACGGTGGAGCGCTCGGCCACATGGCTGCCTCTCATATGACCAGGAGTGTGCGCCAAAAGGGTTTGCACCCAAATTTAAAACAAAAGTGGTTTTTTTGTTAAAGTTTCGGATTTTTATTGATATTGTGCCTGATATTAATGGATTTTGGTCATTTTTGGGAGATATTGGGCATTTTTGGAGCCCAAATTTTGGGAGGAAGTTGGGGATGGATAATCAACTTTAGATCTATAAAAACTAGGCCTATTTGAGGCCATGGAGGATAGTCAGAGAAGAGTTATGCTGAAGGGAAGCCAAGCCAAAGCCATTTTTATGCAGGGAAGCTATTGAGGAGCAGATGCTTGCGGGCCATTTCTGGGAGCTCCGGACATCCGTTTTGCATGTTGTTTTCTTTGCTGGGTTCTAGAGATCTAAAAGAACATGACCAGATCAGTCTTGTAGCCAATTAGCACTTCTGCAATGTACTTTTGAGCTTTTGAACAGAAATAAATAAGCCTCCCCCACAGAGACAAAGGCCTAGAGACGTAGGCAACAATGTGTCGAACTCCATTACCAATCCTCGTGTTATGGTTTGCTATTTATTACTTCATTTCATATCTACATAGGTGTATATGGCTGTCGTAATTCCTCTTCTTTCCTCATTCTTTCATTAAGTTTATCAAATGGTTAATTAACACATGCAATTTAAAACTCAACCATAGTTATTAAAAGCTCCTACAAATCAAGTGGTATCAGAGCTAGTTGACATTTGGATTTGAGTTTTGCATGTTAACCAAGGAAAATATATAGCGTGGTGAAGGCGAGCTTGTTGTAGAGAATCCATTAATTGGATTAAGAAAGAGATCTTCTCACAACGAGAAGATGGCATCGAAAGAAGGGATTTCTCAGGATGAGAAAGAGTTTCGGAAAACATTCCTTGCTATGTCAGAGATGGTGAAAGTTTTGTACGAGGATTACCTAGAACGAAAGAGACGAGTTTTGCATGAATATTCAAAAGGAAAAAGTGAAGAGGAAGAGGATTATCCTCATACTTCTCCTTCACCTCCATCATCACCTCCTTCTTCTCCTTCTTCCTCAAGTTCAAGTTCTAAATCTAATGGAAGGAAAAATGTTCATAAGAATAAGAATGAAATGCCATTGTTAAAACTTGATGTTAAATTTGAGTTGCCCATATATGATGGTGAAGTAAATGCAGAAAAACTTGAAAATTGGATCAGACAGATGGAGGTATACTGCAGTGTGCAATAGATCAAGGATGAGGCCACACAAATTAAGTTGGCATCTTTGAGGCTTGCAGGTATAGCTCTCATCTGGTGGCAAAGCAAGCTGCAAAAGGGAACACAACAAGTGGGTAATGTATTTCTATCATGGAAGAGTTTCATTTCTGCACATAGGAAACAATTCTATCCTTTGGGTTATAAAGAAAAAGCATTAATTGAATGGCAATCTTTAAAACTAAGAAAAGGACAAATAGTGCAAGAATACATCGATGGATTTTGAAAAATGGCATTAATGTTAGACATCCTTTTACAAACACAAGAAACTCTTATGAAGTATATAGGAGGTTTACCTGCGCATATTAGAAACATTGTTTTCATGTTTGGACCCACTAACCTTGATGAGGTTTCTGTTCAAGCTACGTATATTGAAGCAAGGAAAACAGGTGTGTCAGGGGAATCATCATCTTCAAGGAAAGAGGACAACAAGAAAAGGCATGGCAAGAATGAAAATGCAGTGACGAGGAAGGAAGGAAATCCCTCTTGCAAACATTGCAAGAAAGAGGGACATGATGAGGACAGATGTTGGCAGTTGCATCCCAAGAAGAGGCCAAAGTGGTTCAAGGAAAAGAAGGGAATGCAGATAGTGGCAACGACAACAAAACCCATAGACTTGGGATCGGATTCAGGTGATGAATCAAAGATCTAATTGGTTGGTATGAAAGGTAAAATTGGTGAAGACATTGATTGTAGAAGCAAGTTTTTTCATATAAGGGTAATCATGCAACACACTAAGATAGACACATTAATCGACAGTGGNGCAAGAATACATCGATGGATTTTGAAAAATGGCATTAATGTTAGATATCCCTTTACAAACACAAGAAACTCTTATGAAGTATATAGGAGGTTTACCTGCGCATATTAGAAACACTGTTTTCATGTTTGGACCCACTAACCTTGATGAGGTTTCTGTTCAAGCTGCGTATATTGAAGTAGGAAAAGAAGGTGTGTCAGGGGAATCATCGTCTTCAAGGAAAGAGGACAAGAGGAAAAGGCATGGAAAGAATGCAAATGCAGTGACGAGGAAGGAAGGAAAGCCCTCTTCCAAGCATTGCAAGAAAGAGGGACATGATGAGGACAGATGTTGGCAGTTGCATCCCGAGAAGAGGCCAAAGTGGTTCAAGGAAAAGAAGGGAACACAAACA
>JASDQU010100538.1:0-12943 GCA_032191745.1 Picea mariana
GGAGAGGGATTCCAATAGAGGATGCTACTTGGGAGAGCGAGTAGGTGTTGCAGCACCCTGGAATGGTATTGCTTGAGGACAAGCAATTTCGGGAAGGGAGGACTGTAATGTCCCTTTCCAAATAGGAGCTCCGGAGAGGATTCTCAATGTTCTAAACCGCCTCGTTAGACTATAGCTAGGGCCAAAGAGGGGTAAATAGGGTTACTAGAGGCCACTCCGGTCACAAGTGTTATATTCAAAAAGTCACATTGAGCTAAAAAGGGTTAAAAGCACTTTTAAGTCATTATGAGATAAAAATAGAAGTCAATAGTGAATTAGTGTTTCAACAGTGATTTAGGGTTTTGGAAGTCAACATTGAATTAGGGTTTCAACATGATTTAAGGTTTTGGAAAGCTATAAAGGAAGGGTCAGTGACCTAATTCATTATTATGCAGATTATGACTTGTCATTGAGGATAAGAGGCACATCTCAAGAGAGATAGTTCAATGTATTCCAGAAGGAAGACACTAGTTGGCTGATTTTGGTGTTGAAAGACACACCCTAGTCACTGGGAAGATCATCCAGGTCTTCCATCATTCTTCATTAATTCCACAGTGCTCCCATATTCCGGGTATTATCTTTTAATTGCTTATTTGTATTTCGGCTAAGATCCTTTTGTCTTTTCATCTAGCCGAGTGTTGTTATTTTATTCAGCCGCAGTTGCTTATTTGTATTTCGACTAAGATCCTTCGTCTATTGATCTAGTCAAGTATTGTCAGTTTATTCAGCCGCATTCATCCATTTTGTAATCCACGAAGATATCATAATACAAACTTTGTAGTTCGTTTTCACGTTTATTATTTGTATGATCATTTATATATTGTAAACCTTTGATCCTACACACACATTAGCAGCGTTTCCTAGACTAGCCAAGTCAGGAACATTACATCAAACCCTGAAGTTCAGTTGGATGATGTGATCAAGCAGATTGAAAAGTTGAGACTTGACAAGAACTCAACACCGTATCAATCATTCGAGCAACCTAGACCATCTCGGAAATGTCCACCAAAATGGCTCACAAAAACACTTGAAAGTGTTCATCCTAATGAGGTCAGAATAAAGGAACCATATTTTCCTCAAAACAAGATGGAGGTAATGTAGATAATTCGAAATTAGATGAGTTAGAAGGTATGGATGTTTCATTTTATTTCGAGTTTAATTTATCTACTAGCCATGAACCGAGTTCCATGGCTTGTCACATTTTACTTCTAATCTCATCTAGTCCATCAATTAGCATTTCAAGATCAAACACTAAACATTCACTCTATACCATCCACAAAAAAATGGATAGGTGGAAGTCATAAATAAGGTTTTTGGAGCCATATTGATGAAAACTATGCAGTGTCATCATAAGAATTGGGATGCCAACTTCCATAGGCTCTTTGGTATTATCACACCACTTGGATAAATACCAAAAGATTTACTCTTTATGAACTCCTATAAAGTAAGCATGTAGTTCTTCCAATAGAATGTGAACTCAAAACTCTAAGAACTATATTTCAAGTGGTTTTGGATATTTCAAAGGCTCAATAACATTGCTAAATCAAATTAATGAGATTGATGATATCTATAAGGCTACTTTACAAAACAAATATATTGTCTAGCTGCAGAGAGCTAGGTGACATGACAGATTCATCAAGAACAAAAAGTTCAAAGAAGGTGACTTGGTTCACTTATTCGATTCTGGATACAAAGATTTCAAAGGTAAATTATGCGCTCATTGGATGGGGCCATATGACTCATGAGGTCGACACCATTTATGACAATGGCTTCATGAAACTCTACTCATTTCCAATGGTCATTGACTAATGTTATACCATAAGCCAATGTATAAGGAAGAGTTTTTCCAAAACATGATTAAGAAAGTTTAATTTGATTGTAAGCAAGGTGGCTATGCCACCAATATCTAACTCCTGTTTTTTTTATTTCCACTTCAATTTTGTATAAATAAATAAAAAACAATAAAATATAGTAGTGAAAACTTGATTCTAGGTTCTACTGGAGTTAGTGATACTAGAAAACCATATTCTTGCTAGTATCATTAAGTCTAAATAAATCCAATTTTAAAAACCTCTTTTGAGGCACAATTGGACAAACGTTTTCTAAAAACCAATTTATTAGCAAACAAAGTTTGAAAAGAAAAAAAGGAAAAAAGAAAGAAAAAGAGAAACACCAAGTTTTTTTCTGCTAAGCTCCTCAATTTTCACTCCACGATGTTCAAAATTGTGATTGAGATATAGAATCGGTATCAAGAACATCAAGTATCAACCTTTAATCTTTGTAGCTATAAATGATGTAGATCAAAGTTTAGTTTCAAAAGGATGGCTTACCTACAATTTTTCTTTCTGCAATTGTTCTTGCAAAAGGAATTTCTTATTTCATCTAAAAAACAAGGACTGCCTTAAAGGTCTATTCCAGTTGTTTGCGATGCTCCATGGATTACTTTTTCTTATCCATAAGCTTCATGAGAATATTTTTTAGTTTCTATAGAATATAGTGTTTTTTATACAACACACATCAACATTTTTTTAGCATTCTAGTTTCAAGGATCAACACAATTATTTGAATTTAGAATGAGCACAAATCCTCTACAACCATACATCATGCATATTCTTAACTCTTCAATTACAATTCATCAACACTTATAAGAGTCTCTCTTAAGGACCTATGTAATACCCCGGTTTTGAATCCCCAAATTTATAATGTATTTTGGACATATGATACTTAGGCTGGTGAGCTGGTATCTTAGGTCAGAGTGCCTATAAAGTTGAAAGGCCGGAGTTCCTAGAAATTTAATTATGCTTTGAATATTATTAATAAAATATATCATTGGTTTCAATATGGAAAAGGATGGAGATAGGGGGTTATGACTCCATGAGAGAGGGGGATAACGGGGCTAATTCCTTTATTATTATTTTTATTCACCCATCTTGATAATAGTGTGGAAAAGTGGTTACATGAGCTTCTTGGGGAATTCCATGTGGTTATTTATTGCACATGTAATTATATAAACCCCTCTTTTGGGTTGTGTGGGGGTTAATCACTCTTTTTCATTGTTCACCCATTCATGGTTAATCAATATTTTTTGTTTTTTTTCATCATTCACTCTTTCTCTTGGTATGGGCATGGGAAATGAATCAGTGGGAGAGAAGAACAATTGTTTGTTGGCTGTAAGAAATTATTGATTATTCTAGGAGGGAATGGATGCATGTGTGCATGAGAATAATGGTAGTTGATAAAGAACTATCAACAACTAGTATTCCTTGGAGTTTCTAGCATTGATATTTCTTGATTAGTAGCACTGGAGCCCTGGAAAATAAGTGTAACATCTTGAGGGATTGCATTGGAGAGAAAGGGGTTCATTTATTTGGGTTGTACATGCTAAAGGGCAAGAGAGATGGTAAACTAGGATTTTTGTGTGGTTGGGAAAATTGTGAGATCTTGATAGTTGGTTGTGTGTTAGAGTCGGCCTAGGACTCGTCCTTCTGGATTCATAGCCCTCGATCGGGGGTGAGTTGTCATTGAGATTTGGAACAAAAGTGTCTATGGTTGGGTGGAATGTTCGACGTCTGTAGCCACTTGGTGAATGGTTGATTTAAAGATAAGTTCTCTCTATGTTTCCAGTGTAATTTATATTCTGTTGTGTATTTATTATCTCTAAGATGTATTTACATTGTGCATGCTTGTTGTTATTGTTGTGCATTGCATGTTGGTCTTTTCTTTTACAGTTTAACATGCTTCTTGATTATTGCATTTTCTAATAGTGGGTACATTACTATTTGGTATTTATAATTTTTCTGCAGTGAAGTGACCTGGACTAGTGGTTTGTGTATGTGACAACCTAGGATATTTTGCATAGTAATTCATTATCGCAAAACTACAAATCTACTTACTCTACCAAAATAATAGAATGGAACTCAAAGTTCAAATAGTTCTCTCAAAAGGTCTACGTAACATGTAAATTATTTTTAATGTAAAATTGAAAAGTTTGAGGACAATTTAGTTACTAAATGGACTATTCCCCACTCGGATGCATTTGAATCATTATCAATACCTAATCCATATAATCCCTGTTGAAAACAAACTCAAATTTATACTCCTAAATTGGCTTATGAAGACCACACTCACTGATTCAGGAGCATGTGACTAACTGAATTTTATAAATTTGTTTTTTTACCAAGTTCCAAAAGGATCACTAAAGAATCCATGATGATTACCAGTTACAGGACAGATAATTATGAGTAAACATGTGTGGATACATTTGACATGATGGTTATCATTAAACCACCATTCATTCACACCCTGCAAAGCACTTATTACTTTTGCAAGTATACTTTCATCTCTTGAATTTTTATATGAGATAAAAAAATAGATTGATTATTACAATGATGAATGTGACAAATATCCGACAATGACGTAGGCTATTATCCACTACCTTAAGCCTTTTAAGGGGTTTTGGATAAGTCTACTCTACTCGCTCAAGATGGGCGCATGCTCTTCAAATTATATGGGAAAGGATTAAAAGACACACTCAAGAAATCTGTTGGACAAGCGGATTCACACCGCTTACAACTTGCGCAGTCTTTTGTTCTTGGAGCAGAAGCAATTTGCTTAGCTCTACATCCTGGTGAACATCAATGAAAGGATGCGTTCCTTGGACAATGAATAACTATTTATTATTATTATTATTTATTATATATATTTATATTTTATATTATAAATATATTATTTATATATTATATTACTAGTATTATTTAATAATTAATAATTATATTATTAATTATTAATTTGGGAGAATGTCTCCCCAATGTTTTCCAAACGTCAATGCTCCCTCTCAACGAGGGAGACATTCTCATGCCAAGTTTTTCTATGAAGTATACAAACTTCACCCTAGACTCATGACACTTGTCTATCAATCCTATGAGATGTCTCTTTCCCACCTGAGGAGAAACTCCCTCTACAGGTCTCCCTCTTAGCCAACTGACTCTCTCTGAAATCAAGCTCACTCTCAGTCCGCATGTGATAACATCTAGCATCTCGAGTGTTTATCATTCCTAGTCAAATCAATAATCAACATTATTGAGGAGAAAGAATACACCTGGGCGATTTACCACAGGTACACCCCTGTGAGTGAGTGTCATCCTTATGCTATCTGACACGTGGAAAGCACCTCAAGCACCTCGATTCCATATCACTCATTTTCATGATCAAGGAAGGACTATGCATGGGCCCATTTACCACAAGTACATCCTTGTGATAAATGTATCCTATCTCTCTTGGTCTACAACTCAATCTAGGAGAAGGCTCACCCGATGCTTACTAGGGCCATTAACCATAGGTACACCCATGTGGGTGAATGTTTGCGCAATGTTTCCACAAACTGGAGGAACACTAGCACCTCGAGTCTCCTTTCCTTTGAAGACTATGCCTGGGGTATTCATCACTAGCCAAGTCATCATGGCTAATACTGTGAGTGAATGTATCATCCTCCTCAGCCAAGTCAGCATGGTCACTCTGGGAGGATGTCTTCTCGATGCTAATAGCTAGATAACATCAATTTCTTTGGCCATTCTTCTCAACCAAGTCAGCATGGCCACTCTAGGAGAATTTATGCTCGATATTGAATCTAGGGAAACACCTCAAGTCTCTAAGACTGCACCTAGGCCATTCTCCTCAGTCAAATCAGCATGACCACTCTAGAGAATGTTTTCCTGATGCTACCCAAACATCAACATTCCCTCTTGATCCCTACTTCCTTGCAGGAATCATTGAAGTCCCTGGAGGTGTACTCTCGTCCATTATCTGACCTCAACATCTTGAGCTTCTTCCCTTCTACGTTCTCTACATGAGCCCTAAATTCCTAGAATTTGTTGAATAACTCAGCCTTGGTCTTCATCAAGAAGATCCATGAAGCACCACAGTCTACTAACTAGGTATCCATGGTAACCTAGAACAAGGACAAGAACATCTCCATGGAACAAAAATTTCGGTAGTAACTTGCACGAAACAAAAAAAAAACATTTTCTTCTTTAAATTTTGCCGTTGTGATCCTTGCAAACACATTTCCTATTCATGATATGGATAATGATCAAGGTGGTGAACTTGTAATAGTGTTTCTCAATAAATTTGTAGATGATGAAGCCTCCATTCACACATGGTCGTGTCCACATCTAGACTTCTTTATCACTGTCCAGGGATACGACAACCAGAGTCTAGATGAGGTTGTTGTTTTAGAAGAAATTATCTATCCCATACATCATACAAGTGTTTATGCTCCTATGGTTGGAAGGTTTTCAATTTCCTCTCGGCAACAATATAGACCGGGTTGATTTATTGGTCACGACACAAAAGGAAAATATCTTTGAAGCCTCTCGAAGCAACCTGCCATGAGAAATCACTACAAATGGTTGCTCACCCCGGCACATAATAGAACGGTCTAAGTCAACCAATCCTCACTGGTCCATGATTGTCCATTGACTTTAGTCTTCATGAACATGTTGTCATTTGCATTATGAGAACCCAGCTGCTCATAACACTTACATAACCATCGCACAACATCATGTAGGTATCTTCCATTCTGACACACGATTTATCTCAACGACTACACTACCCAGGCATCGCACTGTCTATTCTCACATTTATGGATGCAAACAAACCATCACCAACACTACTTGTATAACTAGGAAACACGACGTAAATAGTTTCCAACACTACTTGTATAACTAAGAAACATGACGTAAATCGTTTCCAAGGTAGCATGTATGGTAGTGTCTTAAGCATAAATAGATCACCCCTCTTTTCAACAACTGGATCCCCCAACACCATGTTAGAAATTCAAGATTATTGTGGCTTAGAATGGGCCTCCATGCATGCCTCGAATCTTGTACAAAAGAAACTCTTTCACAATGCAGTACAAATAAGGAGCGACTCTCGAGATGTTAGTTTCAACACTTGAGGATATGGCAAGCCAAAACTTCTCGCAAGCTAGATTTAACATGTAGCAAAACCATGCTACCCTCTCTGATATGATCTTAAGAATAACAAATATCCTTCACATCAAATCTTCGAGGCATGTGCATGCAAGGAGAGAAATTATATTTACGCCCTTAAACACCTTTAAATTGCATAATCTTCAATGCAAAAGAACTAGCAATGTCTACAAACACAAGGGAAACAATCAAAGAATGAACCATGTGAACCTCCACACTGCTCCTTATCAAGTCCACACTATGCAACAACAACAACTTATGGAATGCAACAACAAGCATTACCCTTCACCATACGTCCCTTACAACCATGCAGTAGCAAATTTACACTACCTTCAAGCTCAGTTTCTCTATTATATCCTCTTGAATTTTTATATGAAATAAATAAATAAATTGACTATTACAATGATGATTGTGTCATATATATAGAACCTAAAGGCACATATGGTGACCATCAATGAAAGGATGCCTTCTTTGGACAATTAATAACTATTTATTATTATTGTTGTTATTTATTATATATATTTATAGATTATATTATAAATATATTATTTATATATTATATTACTAATATTATTTAATAATTAACAATTATATTATTAATTAGGAAAATGTCTTCCCAATGTTATCCAAACATTACACTAACATTACACTGACTTCACAAACACCCAACTATTGCATAATGTTGAAATATCCAATCAAATAATTGTTCCTATTCATAATATGTGGACAATTCCAATACAATTCTAAATATGTGAGATGTTACCATTGAGCGTGGTGAACCATGGATGGATTGGTGAAACAAGCAGAACTTGAAAACATTTGGAAAATCACAACAAATCCATAGGCTGAGAATTTGATGGCTGTTTTGTTTTAATGATTTCAAGTTTGTGACTACAGATAGCATTAGAATTTGAAAGAACATTTAATGGCAGATGGTTCGATAGTTAACCCTCATTGTGATAGAGGAATTCATTAATCAAGAAAGTGGATTACCTTTACAGGGTGAATGGTGGTCTATGAATTTGAAGCTTCCTACTGACATTTGGGCTTGGTTCCTGATAAAACCTTCTCAAGTGCTAGATGTTCATAAAGAAATTCTATGGGATCTCTTGATATATTTGTGGAGGGAAGTGGCATTCTTTATCTAGAAATTCATCATCTATGACAACCGATATAGCATGGTATTTCATTACCATATCAGGTTGATTATGCATTTTAAACATGATTTTTTTTTGAATTTGTCCTTCTTCCTACTTAAAAGCCTGTCCAAATTGGTCGTCGTGGTACAAAAATGAGCAAATCCCTTATTATCAGGGTTTGATTAAAATGTTGATAGCTAAGGAATATGGGGAGAAAAATTTGAATATTCCCTCTACTTCAATTCCTGGCATATCACTTGTTCTACTGAGACTCGCCATAAATATGCTACAAAGTCCTCTTCAATTGTTGCAGTTTCAGATTCTCTTCTGCTTCTACTTATTTATGATTATATAACAAATGGTATCCTTGGAAAGCTTTTGTTTGGACTACAGAGAATATGTTTCAGATTTTAATTAAGTCTAGTAGATGATGAAATGAGATTGACACCAGGGGAGGGAACCCTAGTGGTTTGGCATAGATGCTATCACCCCATTTCATGGGATGTGTAAAATGCGATGTGGGCTTGTTGATGTGTATTTTACCTCCAATGTGTTTTATGGGGTCGGATGCTAGCCACTAAAGTGATGTACATATGATGAAGTTCATATAAAGGGGTTATAACCGCCACAAGGAGAATTCATGTTGGCATTTAGTTTATAAGAACTTGCAAATGGGTGTGCTTAAGGAAATGGATAACCAGATGATGTACTTAGAGATATGTTTCATGTGTTGATAGGAGAAGAGATACCAAAAGCTAACATGATACTCCTAGTCACGAGCATAGTTGGCTCGACATCCACCGCACCCACGTGCCTTTTCAAAATAATAATTAGGTACCTCTGCATAAGAGCACAATGCTATAAAATTTTGAAAGGGGTTGCTTCAACGTTGCTTTAGCCTCATGAAGAATTGGAGTAGAGAGTCGCGCATAGAGATCTCAAAGCCAACAATGTGTTATTAGATGAAGATTTGTGTTAAATTTGGCAGCATCGATAGTCATTCTCCAATGAGAGGTCATATGGGCCACCCTGAGGCTAGCCAGGGAGATTTGGAGAATCAACCAGTCTTGTGAGGTATTGACAAAAGCCAGGGAGAATGGACAACCTCTGTGAGTCAAACCAAAAGTCAGGACGAACGAGATGCTATGTGAGTCTAATGAAAAAGTCAGGGGGAACGTACAACCTTTGTGAGTGTAATGTCCCCAAGGTCGATCCCTGTTGTAAATCATGTCTATGAAGTATAAATCTTGCATTATGAATTGTAATTTTGTTTTATAGGCTGGTGAGCCAAGTTTATATGAGTTGGTGGGCTTATGTGTTATTAGGTCGGAGAGCCTAAGTGTTAAGGCTGAGAGCCTGCTTTTGTATATGTAATCATGTAGAACATTAATAAAATTATAAACACTGCTGCGTGCAGACCGACCATGATGAATGAGTGATGGGGGACTAAGCTTCCACAGATTGGGGAAGGGATTGGGGGCTGGAAGGTGGGAAAGAGAGGCTAAGTGTTAAGCCTAGGGGCTTAAGTCCTTGGGAATAATATTTTAATATTATTCCAAAAGCCATGTGAAATATATGTTTTGTCCTAAGTTCTTTGGAAGGACGAGTGACTTCCAAATGGGAAAGAACGAGCTTCATGGGTGACAAGTGTCAACCCAAGCGCATGTAGTTAAAACTGTTGAGTTGATCCATGATGGGGGTTCCTCTTCCATTCTTCTGTCAACTGTCTGAACCGGGAATCCCATACGACCTTTGCAAGAATACCCTCATGCAACTCGGGGAAAACCAAAAAAGGTCTGTTGATTTCTAGAGGAATCGGTACACCCTCTGTCAAAACCATCGAGTCTGTGTTCGACCTCCCATTCTCCATCCTCCATTTAAACTCGCGGGTGTCCAGGATCGACCTCTGTTTCGGTTTTTGTTCTAGGGAATCCTTACCTGAACCGTTAAGTCTCTGCGTGGGATCTTTGTACACCCTCACGCATCCCCGAAACCTGAGCCATGAGTCTGTCCTATATTGTTGGATGGGGAAAACTGAATGCCCCATAATTGTTGAGCCTTGTTATGTTGTAGCATCTGTCTGTCACCAGTTTTTGGGAAGCCCGTTTCTGTGTTTCCAGTGGATTGTTGTGGTCACGCAGTGATTGACTGCGTGTGGCTTGCAGACCATTTTATGTTCGTGTGGAGCCTCGTGGTTGCCCGACTGTGTTGGAAATCGAGTTGAAGGAAACAGGTTGGCTGGCCTGTGTGTATCACTCTCTCCAAGTGAGGAAGGTGGTTGCGGTTGAAGAGGCAGTCTGTCAAGCCTGTGAGCAACTCCCTCCAAGTGAGAGAGTCTGTTGGAAAGTGGTTTTCTCCCAGAGAGAGTCCAGCACCAGCTTCAGAGCTCTGAGAATTCTTGATTCGGACTGTTGCCAAGGCCCAGATAGGGAGGTGAAGCACCGATGGACTATGCTTGTGAAGGTGTATACTCCTGGGCGGAACAGGCATGTGGGGAATGAGAGTATGTTAGTAGTGGGCATAAGAAGGCATCCTGGGAAGAATCCTTCTGGTTATTCTGTGCAGTTTTCCCTGTAACCTCAGCCTGGACTAGGATTCCTTGCCTTGGGTGGAGCTTAGTCCCAGCTCGGGGGTGACCCACTACTGAGAGTGATGAGCAGCATGGTCTAAGGCTGGGAGGTTCATGGAAGGCCTGCACGTGCCTGGTGGAATTACCACGGTTTCAAAGATAAGTATCAACTTATGCTTAATATTATGTTTTGCATGTCTATGATGCTTATATCTATCATGTATTTTGTTTTGCATATGGATTATTGTTAATGACAGGGATTATTTATGTTAGCAGTAATCTTGTGCTTACTCTGAGTTAAATGTGTTTAATATGACTTAAATGCATGTTATTAATTAAGTATGAGAATGATGTTGTTCCGCACAGTAGCGTTTGCTCGACAAAGTGGGATGTAAGGCCGGGGGAGCGTTACAGTTTGGTATCAGAGCTAGGTTTCACCGTTGAGCCTGGATGGGCCGGATAAGTGGTCTTTGGATCGAGGTTTTGAGAAGAAATTGTGTCTGGAGGACTAATTTCAGACCTCAGAATGTATCTGAGGGCCAAGGAGTTACTTGGCTGTGTTAAGAAGCTCATGAGGAGTAGCAGCGGATTAAACTGCAGCCGACGTGGTAATTGACCATGGAGAGAGATAACTCCACACCAGAAGTGTTGGAGCCATTAGATCTGTTCGGGAGGAAAGGAGAACCCTCACGACCGTCAGATCTGGAGAACGTGCACAAGTCTTAAAACCCTTTGGAGTTGCACAGGAGTGTGGAAATCGTGATACGCAAAATCTCAAATTCCTCAGGACCATCCATCGAAAAGGACGCATGGAGAGCGATCAACCTTTTGCTGACTCGTGAATTGAAAAGGCCAAAGGGCAAGTTCATGAGAATTTGTGAAAACGTGAATTCACGATTAGATCACAACCATTGATCAATGAGAGATCTAGACCATTAATTGTCTAGGAAAAATTTCGGCATTTCGGGAGTTCGGCTGTCGGGAAAAGTGGATTGTGCTAATGCACAAACTCCCGAAGCCCGAAATCACGAGATCCCGAAGAGTCAAAGTAGTGGGTCGAGTTGACGTCACTGAGATGGAAGTGTACACATGGGTGTGTACCACGTGACAGTGGGTCGAAAATAAAAGTGAGCATGGTGGGACCTGATGATGTCGTTGAAGGTAATGTGGACCTTCTTAAGTACACCGCATGTCACCACTATGGTTAGCGACAGCTGTGCTGTGGGCCCAGGGGGAGAGAGGTCGGAAGTTCGAGAGTCGGGAGTTGGAGAGAGAAGCGAGTGCGAGAAACTCCGGGACCAAAACCCCGAAACCCAAAACCCCGAAGCACCAAAATCCCGAAATCGCAAAAACTTTGATGATGGAAAGACCACAGTGGATTTCATCCTTTGGAGGATGAGTAAACGTGGACTGTTGATCCACCCGATTTCGTGAATTCAGTAATCAGAACTCCGGGAGATAGTTCTGTGTGCCTTAAAAATTTATGAAGGCCGAAAATCCGGGTAGCACCTAGTGGTCTAGCATTTGGTCATGACCTGTGATCGCATGCGTTAGGGACTAAGAAAGAGGGGGCTATCATTCGAAATTTACAGAGCCGAACAGAGCTCAGAAAATTCATGGAATCAAAACGTTTTCTTATTCGCGTTGGTTTATGAATGTTGTAGTTTTATTAAGGGGTTAAGGCCTGACAAACTTCAGTTGAATGCACGTTGTGTGTGTAGAGTTCAACGAGTGTCAGGACAACTGTGAATCGACGCCAAGTATAGAAATGGAAGAGGTGCTAATTGCCTCCAATTCAGAGAATGAAAGAGAAGGAAGGGATGTCAACTTGAGAGTCGAAGGATCAAACTCCAATGGGCATGGAAAAGAGATGGATAAGGAAAGACATATGATGAAAATTATCGAAAGATTGTAGAGAGAAGCCCAGGCTCGCCGAGCCGATAGCCGAAAGCTCATGAGGATCAAGGATCGACAGGGTGAATTCAACTTAAAGATGTTGAAGAACCTGGAAAGAATAGAAAGGAAATTGGAAAAGGAGAGTGACACAAACAAAACAGGGAGTCGTAGGACCCCTGAGAGAAAAAGAAGATCGAGGAGTGGTAGCAGACATCGTCGTCACTCCCCAAAGCATTCCGATAAGAAAGCACACAGTAGTTCAAGCCCATCCCCTACCAGAAAACACCGAAGATCTAGAGTGGATGAATTGA
>JASDQU010100538.1:13602-33752 GCA_032191745.1 Picea mariana
TAATATTGAAATCACAAATATCATGAAAGATGAAAACCCAAAAGTTTTCAACCAAATTCAAATTCAAATTTTGAAGACTGAAAGTGTTAAAGTTTTAAGTAAATTCGAGGAGCCAGACGGCGAGAATCCCTGCTTGATTTGGACTTGGTATTTGATTTGTATGAAGCGATTCTTGTTTCCAAAGGGCCGCAAGGGTTTGACGTGGATACGGGAAGACGATAAATAAGCTTGGAGTTGGGTTTGGGCTTAGGTGGAGAAGATATCGTTGTGAGGCCTGCTGAGTCTTGGATAGAGTTTCAGAAAATGACGAGCGCAACAAAGGCTGACCTGGTTCAAAACACGGGACTGGTTCTATGGTTGGGACTGAAACTGGGTTCGCAGAGGCAAAATTATGCTCACAGATTTTGTTTTTTCCTTTATGGATTATATCGAAGTCTGTTGCATTCTATGTTTCTTGCGTTGTTGATCCTGATTAGTCGGCTTGAACTTTTACTATTCCTTCTGTTGTTGAATCAAAATGAATCTGACTAGCTTTCAAATGAAGAACCACTTTCCAGTTATCTTTGTATAGGCAATTAATGCGAGGCGTTGTCTGTTTCCATTGTTATTATTTTGGAACTTACAGGCGGGACAGAGTCAGAATCTGAAGCATCTATTCAGTTTTACCCTCAACCCCTACCTTTACAGAGGAATCAATCTCTTTCGAATACTAATCAAGTTATGAGAAGTCTGAGATATCTCAAATCCAGTAAGCACAATTTCAAATGTCGAGAGTCGATCTGGCTCAATTTCAATGAGAAGCCAAACTTCCAGCATTGGTGCCGTTTATAACAGTGGAATTGGAAGGTCTTTAATGTCAAGATCGGAAGGCTATAGTGAGTACTCCAGTACAATGAGCATAGAGGAAAGAGAATCTCCTGACAACACAGGATTACCAAAGACTCCACCTTTATTCATTGGATACCTCCCATTCATGGAAATTGATACCTTTTCTACAAGCAGAAATCAATTTAACTTGGACATTCCAAGCGCAGATGGCCTTAGCGGCACTTTACAAGCAGATCCAGCTATTTTCTCCGAAAATGTCAACATTCACAATGTCCCAACCCTCCCATTCAGCTGGATATGCTTCCTGCAACGCCTGTTCCGCGCAGTTTTTCATGGAATCCCAACACTAAAACTTACCGAGCGGCCTCTGAAAACGGTATGTTGTTGAAGAAGCCATTCATTGTCGAACCGCTTCCAGGTTTAATGGTTTCGCATATGTTATCTAACGCTTTATTTTGCTATTCATTGGCAGGAAACTACGAAGGAAATTACGGAGAAAGCAGATCCTGTGGTCAAGGTGGAGGAGCTGCGTCGACGTCTTTCCCCCGGGGTTTCGATGTGAACCGATTTCCCTTCTCCGCAGACAACGACAATGAGGACGACGATGATGCAATGGTCTCGTCTCCCAACAGCACCATTGGAGATGGGGTTTTCAGGCGGGTACAGAACCCAAAGAAAGTGAAGTCAGAGAGCCGTGTGATGGGTCACCGGAGAGCACTTCATTATCATGTCTTTTCAGATGGATTTCGCCATTTGTCATGCGGCCGGTGCTGTGAAGAGGGAGAGGGACGGGGAGCGTGATAACAACGGCTAATGACAATGCACTGGATAGAGATTTCTCCAGAGGAAGCGACAAAAAAGAAGGGGGCGGCACCAGAAAAAAGCAGGGATTCTGAGGAGCCAGCGCGCCCATCAACCAAATTCGAAATTCAAATTTGAAATTTCAATTAGCAGGATAAATTCAAATTTCAATTGGGATGTTGGACGACATTTAAAGGTTTAAAGGACAACAGCTGGTTGGGAGCTTTGCATGGCTGTTGGATGGAGGATGCATGCATGGCATGCATCGATAGTGGCCGCACGGTTGAACCATGCAGCAGCTCAGTAATGATTGGGCTGCTGCATGGTGGATAGCCCTTGCGGTCTTAGAGGGTGAGCAATATTCAGGCTGCTACACCAATGCTGCTGCAGGTGGATTATAGGTAGTAAAATTAGGTGGATTATACCTCTTAAAATCCGAAAGTAATTAGGATTGGATTATCTATAATCCACTTGTTATAGTATTCAATGCTGTTTAACAGGTTGAATATTGGAGTTCCCTAATACTGCTGCAGGTGAATTATAGATCATAAAATCAGATGGATTATAAGTAGTAAAATCTGAAAGTAATTTAGATTGGAGGATCTATAATCCATTTGCTACAGCATTCAATGTTGTTTAACACACTGGATATTGGCTATCCCAGAGAAGTTGAAGACATAGCTATCACATTATAGCAAGAATACTTAATAGGTGCATCAAGTTAAACTAAGTTAGATTTTAGATAAATGGATGGATAGAATTTACCCGTCACAAATATTGTTTTTACAATAAGAGAGAGAAAAATTAATTGTCTAATCACCACTATTGGAGAGACACATTTAATATCATACAGTAAACCAATAATTGACTTATTACATAACATCTTGTCCATTAAATACACAATATTTATCATTCAACACATAAAATGCACCAAGCAATGAATCATTAACTCATTGTACAGTGCTTTATTAACAGCATGAGAGAGGATATGCACCAGCGGAATTGAATGACAAATGACTCTTATCTTCATAGATGGACGGAATTTGCACGGCACAAAGGTCGGCCATTGCTTTGACAGTCCGTTTGATAACAGATAGAGAGACTTTAATTGCCTAATAGTTTATCTATTACAGTGGCACATGTGCATAAAAAACACTAAAAATAAAATATTGGAAGTGGGAAAATATCCCAGTCTACTTACAGCTTCTATGAAGATGGAGCGATTATATATATATATATATATATGGATATAGTGATAAGTTTGGAGGGTACAAATGAGCAGGTAACGTAAGGGAGAGACCTGTCATATATATATGTGTGGATATAGTGATAAGTTTGGAGGGTACAAATGAGCAGGTAACGTAAGGGAGAGACCTGTCGGGAGAAGAAAAAAAAAAGGTTGGTCATGGGGAGGACACTTAGTGCGTAGCTTTAGTACATGAGTAGAACAGAAATGGTGATGTGGAAGATTGGCAGTGGGCACGGACAACGTACATTCTTAGTTGGAATTGGGAGTAATGTGGCCAACATTATTTGTCCTTCTCAATTGCACTCATTCCAAGGTGGTCCGACATGATATATATTGACACTGCAATATCCAATAGTGGCCCAACATTCGAATGGATGCAATCTTTGAGAGATCGATAATGTTTGTTGAATTTCAAAATGCTATCATAAATGAATTCGATTGTTTGCTATTTAAGCAAACGTATTTAACCTTATTTGTTGATCGTTAGCTATTTAAGCAAACCATTTAACGTTATTCTACTTTTTGGGATTTCGACCAACGATGAACGTGTAATTTTTGGCAATATTCGCTAGTTGGCAAACCCAAAAGGTAGCGTCGTCGTTGGACCACCACACTTCGTTCCCATTCCCGTTAATCTCCGGAAATATCTGTCAGTCGGCAAACCCAAAAGGTAGCGTTTCCGTTGGACAACCACACTCCGTTCCCATTCTCGTTCGCGTTCGCCCCGTATTCCGCGCCCCCCTTACTCTGCGGGCTCCGTGGTACTTTGGTGAGCCGTATTAATGCATGGCCACCCTTCTCACGCTACCTTCGAACCAGAGTAAACTAACTCTTCTCCCGCGTGCCCGGACTCGCCTGTCTCCACTCTGCTCCCCGAACTCCCCTGTCTCCACTCTGCTCACATCTTCTCTGGTGCCGACGGAGGTTCGATTCCACCCAGTTCGAACTGTTCATTGCTCTGGTGATCAACTGCACAGGTTAGCAACACTTTGCAGCATTGGCTTATTACTTAAACATATGCATTTCCTGCCCATAGCCCCTTGAAATCCTTTTCTGATAAGACATTCCTAAGATTCAGGGTATTAGCATTGCGATCCACTTTCAATGGATATTGAACTGTCGTTCATCTTTACTTCGGTTTCCACTGAACTCGTGTTTGCAGCGATCTGGAGTTCCATATTTGGGCCTCAGCTTCAAACTTTGAGTAATTCCCGAAATCCCAATAATTTTACTAGAAACCCTGTTTCTCATGGCTCATGTTTTCCAATCGAAACACTGCCTCACCATAACCAAAGTTTATTTATGCGTAGATTTAGTTTTGAGATGAGATGCGTATTTGAGGTCCTGGTCAAACGTAAACAAATTTTGACAAGCAAGCATGTTTAAGTGAAAGTAAACATTGATTGGACTATGAAGTAGTTATTTTTGTGTGAAACGACGGTTATCTTCGATTCTCATTGTTGATGCAAGCATCTTTCTGGATCAAACCCAAACTTACGACGACCTAGAGAAGACAATCGGTTGAACTATGGAGAAATAAGTTGTTGTAGATGGATTTTCAAACAAGAAGATATCATACCCATCTGCAAACTAATCCATTCATCATGCCATCAGTTGCCAGAATAAGCGCCCTGCTCTTGTTCTTCCACTGCAAGGAGCAGCGTAAATGTTTTCATAGACCTTTAAAAAAAACTTGTCACTTTGAGTCGTGTTATATTCTGGACCTTTGTATGATTTTCTGAATTCAGAAATAGTACCCATTTATTCAGTATTCTGCTTGCATCTTCTAAATGGGTTTGCATCCACCTTTTAAAGAAACAAAGTTGTGCCTCTTCATCTGACCCAGCTAGACTGTTGAATTGATATCAATACAGTGCATTTAGAGCATTATAATGGACAAAGATATATTGGATACCAAATCTCTGATTGTATATTAAAACCATCTAGATTCCCAATTCCATAGCCTAAATCAATCAATCCCCAAATTGTATGAACTGAACCCTACATCGATTATGATTTAATCAGTTATTGGATAAATTTGAATCTACTTCGGTCGTTACATCTCATGAATGTGTTTGGATTAAAATTGTATGAACTGAACCCTTCACTGATCAGGATTTAATCAGTTACTGGATAAATTTGAATCTACTTCAGTCGTTACAACTCATGAATGCCTTTGGATTATGGGAGTGATAGCGTGGAATCTGGATAATGCTCATTCTCACAGACCTCTTTCTCACTAAATCAATTCTTCTTCTTACACATTCGTGACGATTTAGGACAAATCGAGAAATTCCTCTCAGCCATTTCGAAGGTAGGACAAATTGAGAAAGTCCTCTGCGTTATCAATAAGCTGTAAAATAATTATATTTTAGAATAATCGAACTAAGAACAATTTTTTTTATCAATTATTGAAAGCAACTGCTTGTCACACCTATCTGTTGTCCATGTATGCACATGATTTGTTTCTTTGAAAGTCTAATGACACTTTGTTAGGTCATTATAGTGGAACAAAACAACAAAAATAATTGTTTTGTGTTGTTGATAAACAATTTTGTTTGATGTCACTGATAACTCTTACAGGTAGTAAGATCTAAATAAAATTTACAAAGAAAATAGTAACCCTTATGAAATCATGGGAATGCACAATTATATTTTCCTTCGTAAAGTGGGTAGATTCAATCTATTTTATGTTTTGTGCAAAACTAAATTCATTTTATCATTTTTGATGGCATATACTTCACTTTCTGAAAATACTAAATAGTAACCTTGCTGAAATCATAGGAATGCACAACTATGCTTTACTTGATTTACTTTAAGTGAATAAACTCAACCCAATTAAAATGTTTTGTGCAAAACTAAAATCATTTTATACTTTGGTTTTTTACTGGAGCAATTCATATGTATTGAAATATTTTGCTATTGTCAATTATGCTCAAGAATTCTGAATTATTCTTTGTGCAAGAAATGTTTGCATAGAAGTTTATTTTGCCTCTAAAATTGCATTTATATTAGAAGAGTTGTGCATTCGCTGGGGTATCTGTGTTAAGGTTAAATTATTGTTTTGAATAACTTGTAGGAATTGATACAAAATGAGTAATCAAAGCAAAAAATGGAGGATTATCATGGGCATTGAGGTGCAAGACCCTAAAGACAAGATCACATTTTTTGGTAAAGATTTAATTTGGTCTAAAATATATAGAACAAACATGAGCATTGACTGGGTTGCAAAAATCCCTTCGAAAAGAGTTCCTGACTTTATTAGAGGGGAGGAAATGAATCAAGAAGCTCCATTTTCTTTCATCCGTCGACAAAACAAACCCCCAAAATCAAGGGCTAGTGCTTCCTTACGATATGAGTTGTAAGTACATTAAAAATACATTGTTAACATGTTGGTAATACAAGTGTTTTCTCATTTTTTATATGTATTGATGTTTCAAACATTGTTATGAAGTTATGCTTGCTCATATGGTCAAGAGGATAAGAGAAGAAAACATACAAAGAACGAAGGACATCCTTTTTGAAAAAGAGGGGTTGTCAGTGCCACTTCATCGTAAAGGTTATGGTTCAAAACTCCAACGTAGCAATTTTGACATATAATGTGTATCACCATGAAGATGGGGATGGATGGCCTTGTCATGGCCAACATAATACTTCGGGTGAGGTTAAGTCCATGCATAAGCCAAGGCTTTCAAGAGGCATGGTCTCTTTTGTAGAAAGTTGTTATTTTTTGGAAGTACTAGTTGATTCAGTTTGTAAAATGCATATAAAAAAGCATGTTGATATGGATGCCACAGCTCGAGAAAGAGATTTTTTCTTGAGTAGGAAATATGTTTTCAACATCTACGATCGTTTGATGAAGGGAAACTACCAATTGCACAAGAAAGATGAAATGAGCGTGAACCTTTGGTATCAAAAACACCAAGATAATTTTTTCTTTTACCAAAAGCCCAATGGTGGAGATGACCCTTTCATAGCTGGAATTCAAACACCATGGATGTTGGAGACCATGGTTAAGCTATCTCACAATAGCTTAATAGCCTTGGATTCAACATTTAATACAAATAAATATGGGGTAAATATGTTTCCAATGATTGATTTAGTATGATCATTTCATTTGTAGTGATTAAAGATTATTGATGACTTAAACTTGACTACATATGTTCTTTTTAATATGACAGTATCAATTGTACACATTAGTAGCTTTTGATGAACAATAAAACGAGGTGTCAATTGCATGGGTGGTGGCATCACAAAATACGTCACATGATATTGCACATTGGTTGGAGCACCTCATGCATAGGTGTTACCAATTTCGTTCTGTTTGGAAAGTTAATGCCTTCATGGTTGATGATGCATCAACTCAAATCGTTGCTTTAAGGTAAATTCAATCATTTTATTGTACATTTTAACTTGTATTTTTTCTATAAATATCACACTAAAGATGAATTGAATTTGGTAGGAGGATTACAAGTTGTGAAGTGATCTTATGTATTTGGCATGTATGACGAGCATGGACAAAAAATGTCAATCGATTGGCTAGTAGTCCCGAAATAGAAAGCGAGATCTTCAATGAGTTAGGCATCATCATGAAAAATTGTTCCAATGGTGAAGTGACAGATGCAATCGATGGAGTTTTCATCAAATTCGCAAATGAGAAAAAATTATTGGACTATTTCTACAAGAATTGGGTTGTTGGTGATAAGATCTGTAAGTGCAAGAAATTTTATTTGTATTTTTATTTTTGTGTTTCGTAAATATGATATCTTCACTAACTCATTTTTTATATGTAGAGATGTGGGTAAAATGATGCAGAGATTTTCCTCATGCAAATCAAGAGACAAATAATGCTATCGAGTCATATCATTGTTACCTGAAGATCAAATTTCTATCAGATTGAAGAAAAAAATTTGCTTATAGGATGGAGTGGTTATTGTATATCCTCCTGATAAATGTTGAACCCTATTACCGATTCAAGGAAATTTTGAAAAAAGAGGGATATTTGAATAACTACAAGAAAGAGAAACAATATGAATCATCAATGGAAAACGCAAGAAAAATTCGAGATAGTGATTGTTGTCTTCATGAGAGCATATCTCATGCCTATTGGGTAAGGATTCAAACAAAGTGTGATAAGAAATATCTTGTCACGTGGTATCACACAAATTTTATAGCTTGTGATTGTCCATGGTCTATTTGTGACAACATTTGCAAGCATGCCATAAAGGTAAATTGGTTTTATTACACCTTAGGTGATTCAAATTCATTACTGGATTATGATGCAATACCCAATTCATTCAATGACCCTCATGAGATAAGCGTACATGAACAAAATCTTGATGTAGATGCCAACAAATCTATTATGGTCGGTGATATTGTTGATCTAGATGTTGAGGGACTTCAGCTTGCTAGAGAGGAGTTGTTTGGATACTTAAAGTTGCTTTTAAATAGTCCTCCCTCTTCTTTGAACAAGACTGAACAATTGGTTGGTCTGGTTAAAAAAATATTAGATGAAGGAAATGACCTTCATATTATAGATTATGAATTCACCCTTGGGTTGGGTGCTTTTGAGTCATCTCTAAAGAGGAAGAGGAGTTTTCTTAGCTCTTAAAAGAAGAACAAAAGAATAAAACAAAATGACGGCTTAAAAATTGATTTGAATGTCCCTGCATGTGAATATGAACCATTTCAGTTTTAGTGCCTCAACAAGCGAGGGCGTCCTTGTTCCAACAATGCAGCGTCTGTGGTCCCAGGTGAGTTTAATAAAGCAATGATATGAATATGTTTAGATTATTGTATATACACATCACCATTTTTTAACAGAGTAGTGTGTGAACTGTTTGCAGAGGTGCAACAATCTACTACTGTGGATTCATTCTAAGGACATAGACATATACTATGTCATTCTAGTTTTCCTACCATTTTAGGTACTTTTGGTTGGACTCGCAATTGATACAATCCATATTTTCATATGTGTATTACTTTACATGCCAATGTGGATTTTATTATAGATATAGGAGCTTCTTCTGGAGATATTCCTCCCTTAGAACATGCTCAGTTGGTTGACAACTCTCTGGTTGGTGATTTTACATGTTTGTTGTGATATACTTTATCTTAGTTTGTTCTAATTGGTGTATTGAGTGTTGTTGATGTATTAATGTGTTAACTATGATTATGACAGGTAACTATACTACGACTAGAGAAACATCCTCTTCTGCCATACAAAGCCAATCACACGAGAGTTGCAGCTCCAGTATTGCCCAATTTTCCAGAGACATACCGCATCATATCGAGCAAAGATCAGACTCTACTAAAAACAAATAAATAGAATGTTGTTTCTCAATAAAGAGATATGACCTCTTGAGGCAGAGATCCCCTCTCATCTGTGTCTACTATCACAAGCTTTCCTTCCAGGAGTACTAGAGTTTCTTTACAATAATCATCAGTTGTCTCATTTAGCTCTCTGTATACATGTTGAAATAATACATATCCAATTATGTTTCTTTCTTCTCTGTTTTTTCCATTATAGGGATACGAGTTAAGTTCTGCAGATTATTAATTCCATTTGTCCAATCTATTAATAGCTTTGCGTAAGAATGTTAGAATCTTGGAATGTACATGTTAGCAATGACCACTAAGTAATAAAAAATCATTCAAATTGTCTATGGCTACCCTCTAAGTAATATGTATATGACATGTAAAAGATAATTCCATATTTAGAATTTTTTTTAGGTCCACATCTGGGGCTTTAAATCCTCCTTTTAATGGATGGGATTTTCTATAAGACAAATCATCATGAAAGGTTTGTTGCCCCATACAATTTTTCGCATAAAAATAGCCTCTTCATATGAAAGTAAATGCAAAAGAGAAGAAGAACATGAAGAAATAGGTGGCTATAAATTTCTGCAATCAAAACCTTATTGTACCATACAATTTCCGGCCCCCAAAATGCATTTACCAGCTTAAAAATCATGCATGATTTCACCAATATATAAGGAGGAAGATGGCAGCAAAATTTCTGCATTTTTAACATCACAAATTTGATCCTTATGCTGGAAACAATATACATTAAAACTGATATGACATGGTTGATAATTCTGCAATAAATCCACCCCAGAAGTGAGAGTCCATGACTAAAACAAATTTGCACAAATATCTTCACAAGGATGCCCAAATTCTATGTCATTAATTACGCCAAAAGGCGTACACCTATTGACAATGGGCACATTTAATATGTTTTTAGTACTTAATTAGTTTTGTATGGACAAGATTAAATATTGTTGGAATATTCTTAGTCGTCCCAATAAATCAATGGTTGTGATTTCAACCACTAACTTCCTCACTATTATAAAGACATCCGTTTACATATTTATTTTTTTACTTTTACTTAATCATATTTAAAATTTACTATGATCGATAGCTAATTGCCACCTCTGAGTGATTAACGTTTCATTTTCTAAAGAGCCCAAATTTACCAGCCACGATTTCTACTCCAACTATTATTTACTCGGCCAGATTTTCCTGCCTCGAGCTCTTACCGCGTCGTCTTACCTCGTCGGTTATTTAATGCACAGGGTTCTACGGTTATTTAATGCCCAAGGCTTGGTTATTTCGGCGTTCACCAGCCACGAGTGACTTGTGGCTGTGCTAGTAGGAACACATGGCTAGAAAATACTATACATATATTTTGAAATTACCTCTTCAATGTTAGGTTGTCGTGAAGGTTGAAAATCCGCAATTTTTTCCATAGACACATCACTAGAATGGGATGTTGCAGGTGAAGACCTGTAGTTTATGTGGGATAGGAAGATTTCTCGTATCTACGTGTGTGAGAAAATATACTTCTTATTTTTACTAGACTGTACACTCTCCCATGATCACTTTACAAGAAGGGTTGACATATGTAGTCACCTAAACTTAATTTTAAATGTTTGCAATGTGCATAAACCAACTCGAGGAAAAAACTATAAATTGGGAGTGAAACAACCTACTTACAAGAAATACGCCAAAAATAGAAATATCCATCCATGTAACTACAAAATTACCCAAGTCACTAGGGCCCCTTTCGCTGATAGGGTTAAGGAAGTTGCTGGTGTATTTCCTCAGAGATATGTCAAAACATGTGCAACTAATGAATGTGTGGCGTGCAATTGAACCCTGAGTCTCACCAACCTAGAATCAAACTAAAAAAATAGTTGAAAGTAATGATCTTATTATGTATCCTATTGGATATTGGAGTATAACTTGGAGAATTATTATAATTTTAGGTAAAACTGAAGCTCATCATATGCAAACAACATAAGTTCCTTGTAGAATTCTAGTTTGCAACTGTCACATTTATGGTTAAGGATAAGGAAATTCAAATAGATCATTGTCATCAGAAGTAATTATATTATTTAACAAAAAATAAAATGAAAAAAATATAAAATTTATGAATAAAGTCATGCATTGATATTGCAGATCCCTATCAACCAAAAGTGATAACCTAAAGGAACACATATTTCCTAGAAGAACAAAAGTTTAATGGATTAAAAGCTTTGCTAATCAGGTTTTAGTAGAAATATAAGAATGCAGTCCTTATAATTCTTAGTTAATTTTGCAAATATTACTGCAAGTGCAACAAAGTTATGGATGTTAATATAATTCATGTTAACCAGAAATCAAATTACCTTTCATTTAATTTGAGACTGTAGCATGCTAAGATCTTCCTAATACTCATCAAGTGAACTATTGTAAATCCAAGTAAACAAAAGAGGCCTTGGAACTATAAATGGCCTTTGTACAGATGCATGCCTCCAGACCCAACTTAGAACACTAGCAACCAGGAGAGATTGTGAAAACAACTTAACTTATAGGTTAGCATTTGACTAAATAATCAAATTGTTAATGGACAATAAAGCTAAGATGTGGCAAAGAGACTAAACTGATGTCTCCACAAATACTTACTGATTTATCATCCTCTGAAAGTCGATTCCACAAATCACCAATCATCTTGTTGATCTCTCTATCCTTATCTGGTTGAACTGACTTAAGCCTGACTCGTTGCTCAAAAAACAAAAAATTATAACTCTTTTGTTCTGTCTTGGGGCATTTGGATCCTTTCTTGACATTTTCTTTCTCTTTCGCTTGCGGCCTAGTCTGTGATCCAACATAGAAGTTCTAAAGCCGGTCTTCTGACTATTCATAAACGTAGACACACTTGCACCCTATGGTCTGGAGCTAGAAGGAGGTACATGGTAGAGGACACCCCTTATTTTTCTTGTTCCCACCATCACAGTGACAAGATAGGCATAGTCAAGTTTACCATCAATAGAACCAGTTACAATGCTTCCTAGTGATGATGCAGGGTCAACTACAGCAGTTACAGATATATCACTACAGTTATAAATGAATTGAAAAAAAATCACAAGGATAATCTTTAACAGGATAACTTCAACTCATTTCGTTCATACCCCCAAGAGCTTATGCAGAATCAATTTTCCTTGTTCTGATATATGCTTCAAGATCCTCTGAAATTGGACGTGTGTAATCAACCCATATGATTTGATTCATGGATGGGGTTGAGCTGAGTGGGGGTACTATTGGTGAATCAGACGGGAAAGAAAACATCGTTCGAGACAAAGGCCGGTGTGAATCTTACTAATGCACAAAAGGGAAGAAAAGTTGTTGACTGTAAATTTTTTGTTGCAATTAAGAAGCTAAGCCAGGCCAAGACTCAAGGACACATGGAATTCCTAGAAGAGATGGAAACCTTGGGGAAAGTTAAGCTCAGGAATCTAGTGCCACTTCTTGGATATTGCTCATTTAGGGAGGAAAAGTTGTTGGTATATGAGTATATGGTGAATGGAATCCTTGATTTGTGGTTAAGGAACAGGGCATATGCCCTTGAGGTACTCGACTGTTCTAAACGCTTCAAAATTGCAATGGGATCAACGAGAGGCCTTGCATTCCTTCATCATGGATTGATTCCTCACATTATTCATTGATATATGAAAGCCAACAACATCTTGTTGGATGGAGATTTTGATCCCAAGGTTGTTGACTTTGGATTGGCACACATCATTAGTGCTTGTGAAACTCATGTAAGTATTGACATTGCAGGCACATTTGGATACATTCCTCCGTAATATGGGCAGAGTTGTAGATCCACCACCAAAGGCGATGTGTACAGTTTTGGAGTGATATTGCTTGAACTGCTTACTGGAAAGGAGCCAAGAGGACCAAAATTCAGAGATATAGATGGTGGAAATCAATTAAGCAAGTTATATTATAGAATTCACTGTCCAAAATGCAATTGTACCATTTATTTCATGGCCTGTGAATAGTGGTATTTTAGACCATGGAAATTTAGGACATTCTCTGCTATATGAAACTATGCCTACTTAAAATGTTTGTTTCTAAGATGGGGACAAGAGTCATATGTGAAAACTCACTTAAACTCAGTTTTCTTATGTATATACATTGTCGCTAACCCTTTGATATCACATTAGCAATATTGACATTGCGGTGTACAATTATGACACACACTCAAGGCAATGCTCTCTACGTCCAACAGTGAGAGTGATGAATGAACTTCTCATTACATGCACATCTTTATTTGGTGAAAAGGACCCTTAATTAGCATGATTGATATACAAAGTTTGGGGAATGATCTTCAATTGATAATATTTGTTAATTATTCTTTTGAATGATTTCTGACTAATTGAATTTCTTTTAGACTTTGGTTCATTGATTGCAGTGGTTGAATCATGTTTTCAGATATGCATGGGACTTGTGAAAACATTGAAATCCCTTTTCAAATGAATACCTCGGTGATTGTATATGTGTTATATTTTATGAATCCTCTCTAAGTGATGCTTGATTATTGTGTAACTGTATAGGCACTTAAAAAGCTTTCAACATGGTATCAGGCTAGTCTAAATATTGGTAGAACATCATCAATTCTAGTGCACCAATAGGTTGGAGGTTGACAAAAGGTGTGAGATAACAGGAAAATGTAGACACAGACGAATGGAGGTTGACAAAAGGTGCCAGAAAACAATCGTTGGGAAGTCGAAATTATAAAACAATTAGACTACTGCCAAAACAAAAGCCTAGCGTAATCCTAATGGAAAATTTTAATAATTTTGGATGATCATTAAAACATTAACAAACATTGTTAAAGGCATTTGCTAAATGTTCTAACTAGCAACAACCACTTTATAAAAGTGGTTGATATACACCGGTCGACGCCATTTTACACATATTCAAATTAATGGTGTTGATCGACGTATATCAACCACTTTTATAAAGTGGTCATTGCTAGTTGATGACCGACATGGGTTGTGGAAGACCATTAATGTATTAATTAATTATATGTATTAACACATAATTAATCTATTAATTAATTATAATATATAATAATAATGTATTAATGTATATAAACTAATGGTTTATTAATGTATCAATAAATTCATACATCATTAACTAATGCATTGTTAAAGTATTAATACACTAATAAAGTTATACATTAATAATTCATTAAATACATCAATAAAAATATTAAATGCAATAACACATTAAATACTTTAAATGGATTAGTAAATATATTACTAAAGTATTAATACATAAATATACAGTGGGCCTAATGGTTAAGAACATGTGTTTACTCTTAAGAGGTCACAAGTTCAAATCGAGAGGGGGGTAGGGTATGTATACCTCTGTAGACTTTACCAGTCAGTGACCTTAAAAATAGATTATTATTATTATTATTATTATTATTATTATTATTATTATTATAATACATTAATAAAATAGTAATACATTATTATGTAATGTATAAATTAAATTACAATACATTATTACATTATTGTAATGTATAAATTAAAGTATTACTGCTGCATAATGTAACATATTAAAGTATTAATATATTATTAATTCATAAATTGCTAAAATATTAATACATTAATAATACATTATCAAAGTAATAAAACGTTAATAAATACATTATTCAAGTAGTAATATATTAATACATTTATTGAAGATGACTATGGTTATGGTTTCTTATGATCATGATTATGAATGACATTAATATATTAATGTATACTATAATATATTAATTTATTTAATTAATACATTGATGCAATTTTAATAAATACATTACTAAAGTATTAATACATTATTAGAGTAATGTAATGTATAAATTACTTAACACATTTATACAATATTAATTAATACATTACTAAAGTATTAATACACTAATGAAGTAATACATTAATAGTACTTGATTATAGCAATAATAAAAAAATAGATTTAAAACATTAAATCCATTAATAAATACATTATTAAAGTAGATAATACACTAATAAATAGGTAGACCTTGATTGACTTTGGGAAGGAAAGATTCACTATTGTTGATCGTGGTTTTCCTTCACCATGGTTGAATGTAGTTGAACATGACCATGGTTGACTATCGTTGACTATGTGGATGTGATTATGGTGGGCTATGTTGATTATGTTTAACCAAATTTTACTATGGCGCTACTACATTACAATGTTGATAATGTTGTTTTCATCACATTGTGATGTCACATGGCTTCGCAAGGTTATAGTAATCAAATTATGACGAAGGGTTTTTGTTTGTCACATTATGGTGTTGGAAGAGGTTTGTCACGGTTTTATAGTGGGTTATGTTATTTGCATAGCCAAATCGGGAAATGTCCATCGCATTGCAATGTTGGTCTATGTTTTTCACATTGCAACATTGGGTTGTGTACATCACATTGCGACAATGGGATGTGTTCGTCCCATTGAAATGTTTGGAAATGTCTTTCACAATGTGATGTCTGAATATAAGCATCAAATAGCAATGCAAGGATATCTTCGGCACATTACGATGATAGGAATATGCTCGTCACATTAGAACGTTTGTTTATGTTCATCACATTGTGATGTCAGGGAAATGTTCATCACATTGCAACGTCTGTATATGTTTGTCACATTGAAACATTTGTATATGTTAGTCATTGAGACTATGGTTAATCGTGGTTGTCCTTTACCATGGCTGATTGTGGTTGACCATGACCATGGTTGACTATGGTTGGTTGGGGTTTATTATGGTTGACCATGCCCATGGTTGAACTTCATTGACCACGTGGATCTGATCACTATGGGATATGTTGATTATGTTAAACCAAAATTTACTATGGAACTACTACATTGCAATGTTGATCATGTTTTGTTCATCACATTATGACGTCACATGACATCCTAAGTTTATAGTAATCAAATTACAATGAAGGATTTTTTTGTTTGTCACATTATGGTGTTGGAATAGGTTTATCATAGCCCGATAGTGGGTTATGTTCGTCACATAGCGACGTCGAGAAATGTTCGTTTCATTGCAATGTTGGTCTATGTTTGTTAGATTGTGACATTAGGTTGTGTACATCACATTGCGACAATGGGATGTGTTCATCCCATTGAAACGTTTGAAAATGTCTTTCACAATGCGATGTCAGAATATGGGCATCACATTGCAATGAAAAGATATGTTTTTCACATTACAATGAGCGGGCTATCTTCGTCACATTGCAATGTCCATTTATGTTTGTCACATTGCGACAACAAGGATATGTTCATCACATTGCAATGTCCATATATGCTCGTCACATTGAGATGTCCGTTTATGTTCGTCATTGAGACTATGGTTGATCGTGGTTTTCCTTCACCTTGGTTGAATGTAGTATACCATGACCATGGTTGACTATGGCTGGTCGGGGTTTTTTATGGTTGACCATGCCCATGGATTAAATTTTTTGACCATGTGGATCTGATTATGGTGGGATATGTTGATTATATTTAACCAAAGTTTGCTATGGAACTATTGCATTGCAATGTTGATCATGTTTTTTTCATCACAATGTGACGTCACATGGCATTGTAAGTTTATAATAATCAAATTGGGACGAAGGGTTTTTGTTTGTCCCATTATGGTGTTGAAATAGGTTTGTCACAGTCCGACAGTGGGTTGTCTTCGTCACATAGCGACGTTGGGAAATGTTTGTCTCATTGCAATGTTGATATATGTTTGTCACATTGCAACATTGGTTTGTGTACATCACATTGCGACAATGTGATGTGTTCATCCCATTGCAACGTTTGGAAATGTCTTTCACAATGCGACATCATAATATGAGCATCACATTGCAGCGCATAGATATGTTCATCGCATTATAATGACATGACTATCATCACATTGCAACATCCATTTATGTTCATCACATTGCGATGGCATGGATATGTTCGTCACATTGGGACGATGTATATGTTCGTCACATTGAGACGAATGTAAATGTTCGACACATTATGACGACACAGATATATTCATCACATTGAACTGTATGTGTATGTTCGACACATTGAGATGTTTGTATATGTTCGTCACATTGTGACGTTACTATGTTTGGTAGATTGCAATGTTACTATGTTCGACACATTATGGTGTTTGGAAATGTTTCTCGCATTGTGATGTTAATATGTTTGATATATTGATAGATTGCAATGTTACTATGTTCGACATATTGCACGACGTTGCTATGTTAAGTAGATTTCAATGTTACTATGTTCGACACATTGTGACATTTGGAAATGTTTGTCACATTGAGATGTGAGGATATGTGCATCACATTACAACATGAGGAAATGTTCGTCACATTGTGACGCCAACGTGATGTGTGACACATTGCAAAATATGTTTATGTTCATCACATTGGGACGTTACTATCCACATTGTGACAACATGCCTATGTTTGTCACAATGCGACATCCATACATGTTCATCACATTATGACATTACTATGTTCAGTTGATTGCAATGTTACTATGTTCATCACTATGCAACATTATTATGTTTGACACATTTCGACATTATTATGTTCGTCTGTATATGTTCGTCACATTGTGACATTAATATGTTTGGTAGATTGCAATGTTACTATATTCGACACATTGTAGCATTTGCAAATGTTTGTCACATTGATACGTCGCTATATGTGTGTCACATTGCAACGTGAGGAAATGTTTGCCACATTGTGATGACAAGGCTATTTGTGACACATTGCAATGTATGTTTATGAATGGCACATTGAGACGTTAATATCCACATTGCCATGACATGCCTATGCTCATCACATTGTGACATCAGTTTATGTTCATCACATTCTGACATTACTATGTTCAGCTGATTGCAATGTTACTATGTTCATCACTATGCAATGTTACTGTGTTTGAAACATTTCAACATTATTATGTTCGTCTGTATATGTTCGTAACATTGCGACATTAGTATGTTTGGTAGATTGCAATGTTACTATATTTGACACATTGCGACGTTTGGAAGTGTTTGTCACATTAAGATGTCGTTATATGTGTGTCACATTGCAACGTGAGGAAATGTTTGTCACATTGTGACGACAAGGCGATTTGCAACACATTGCAATGTATGTTTATGAATGTCACATGGTGACATTACTATCCACATTTCCTCGACATGCCTGTGTTCGTCACATTGTGACGTCAATTTATGTTCATCACGTTGTCACATTACTATGTTCATCTGATTATAAAATTACTATATTCGTCATATTGCAATGTTACTATGTTTTTCATTGTGCGACGTTACTATGTTCAACATGTTTCAACATTACTATGGTCGACACATTGTAATGTCCAATTTTTTTCATCGGATTGCAATGTCGGGGCATGTTCGTCGCATGACAAGATTGGTTTGTGTTCGACACATTACGAAAATGAATTTTTGGCAAAGTTTTTATAAAAAAATCTAATTAAGTGTTTCCTTTGTGAAAAAGATAGGAACTTTGAACTAACGCGATATATTACATAGAAGAAAACTTAGAATCACATATGTTCTAAGGACATTGATAGCATACGATCTTGAACTGTAAAATCTATCCCTTCCAAATAAGAATATATAAAATTAAAGTATGCATTTATGCATTCTGCTTTTTGGTGTTGCAAATTGTGATTGTCAGCAAAAAAAAAAAGGAAGGGGTTAAAAGAAATTATGATTTATAGTAGTAAAATATTTAATTGAAATCCATTTATGAGTATTGTGATAGATTTAGTAAATAGATTCATACAAGTAATGTGTTCTCATACAAATAACTTGTTCATACAAAGGTGATAGATCCTTTCATGCCATGGTGTTTTAATTTTATATATTATTTTATTTTTATATTTTATAATGAAATAAATTTTCATCAAAAGTTTTTTTTTATATAATAATAATAATAATAATCTATTTTTAAGGTCACGGCCAAGCCAACACACCAAATTGGTGTATGAGACCCCCTTGTTTGTGGGACAAGGGACCCCCCTTCGCCCAACGATTTGACTGGTAAAGTCTACGAAGGTATACATACCCTATCCCCCTCTAGATTTTGAACCTGTGACCTCTTAAGAGGAAACACATGTTCTTAACCATTAGGCCCACTCAAGCTGTATAATAGAATCTTTCAAGATATAAAAAAACATTTATATCGTTTGTCAAATTTAAAATATCTTAATGTAAATAAAAATATAAAATCTTATCTTTCTTTTGATATATTGTTAATAGAAATTTGGTTTAAAATATAAAATATTCGACCTTTTTCTTGATATAATATATTGTTATTAGAAATTTGAGTTTCATTGAACATTTTTTCTTAAATTTTTTTTTTATTTAATATGGTTATTTTTTAATTTAATCTTTTATTTATTTGATGTAGTTTGTTAATATTTTCATTGTTATTTTAAATAATTTTTTATTTTTTATTTTTTAAATAAAAAGGTGGAGCCTGCTATATTAGATTAACAAAAAACTTTGACAAGATATACAGTGGCATGGGTATAAGTCACCAAAAATGATGTCGATTACCGGAAACCAACATAAGTGGAGAGCAAATAACAGTTGCATGATAAAACAGAAAAGAGAGTAGCATCTGTCCTGCCCGGAGGAAACCAGGAAAGATGTCTATAGTCCAAATGAACCTAAAACAGTAGCATGAAAAGACTAAAAACCAAGAGAGCATAAAAACCTAGGTACCCGGTGACCTGTCGTCATCTCCAGTCTGCCATGTGGACCCAGCCGGGATGGCAAAAGCCTGCACGCAGAGGGGGCACTTCTGCTGAGCTGGAACATTGGAATATGCGTCGAGGAGCATGTCCAGGCACTGGCCCATGAGAAGGGCCCTATGATCCAGGTCTGACATGTGGCCTCGGATCTCAAACACCA
>JASDQU010100538.1:41842-64685 GCA_032191745.1 Picea mariana
TGTGGGCCATTTGAAATCCTGGAAAGGATTGGGCCAGTTTCATATATGTTTTCATTACCTGCATCCATGACTGTACATAATGTGTTTCATGTTTCATTGCTTAAGAAATATATACCAGATGCTAATCGTGTTATCGATTGGAATGTGATTCAGGTGGAACAAGAAGGTGTCCTGCAAGTGCATCCTATGCGCATATTGGACAGGAAAAACAAACAACTCTGGAATCGAGCCATAGGGCTTGTAAATGTCCAGTGGACCTGGTACGGTCTTGAGGACGTGACATGGGAGCATGAAGAGGTTATGCGGGCAGAGTACCCGCATCTTTTTGAAAATTTTGAAAAGCTTGCAGATGTAGTATAAAGTTGCACTGAGGACAGTGCAAAAATAAGGGGAGGGGATTGTAATGTCCCCAAGGCCGAGCCCTATTGTAAATCATGTCTATGAAGTATAAAGCTTGCATTATGAATTGTAATTATGTTTTATAGGCTAGTGAGCCAAGTTTATATAAGCTAGTGGACTTATGTGTTATTAGGTTGGAGAGCCTAAGTGTTAAGGCCGGGAGCCTGCTTTTGTATATGTAATTATGCCAAACATTAATAAAAATATAAACACCGCTGCGTGCAGAATTACCACAATGAATGAGTGATGGGGACTAAGCTTCCACAGATTGGGTAAGGGATTGGGGGCTGGAAGGTGGGAAAGAGAGGCTAAGTGTTAAGCCTAAGGGCTTAAGTCCTTGGGAATAATATTTTAACATTATTCCAAAAGCCATGTAAAATATATGTTTTGTCCTAAGTTCTTTGGAAGGACGAGTGACTTCCAAATGGGAAGGAATGAGCTTCATGGGTGACAAGTGTCAGCCCAAGCGCATGTAGTTAAAACTGTTGAGTTGAGCCATGATGGGGGTTCCTCCTCCATTCTTCCGTCGACTGTCTGAACTAGGAATCCCTTACGACCTCTGCAAGAATACCCTCACACAACTCGGGGAAAACCAAAAAAGGCCCGTGTTGATTTCTGGAGGAGCCGGTACACCCTCTGTCAAAACCGTCGAGTCTGTTTTTGACCTCCCATTCTCCATCCTCTGTTTAAACTCGCGGGTGTCCAGAATCGACCTCTATTTCGGTGTTTGTTCTAGGGAATCCTTACTTGAACCGTTAAGTCTCTGCGTGGGATCTTTGTACACCCTCACGCATCCCCGAAACCTTAGTCGTGAGTCTGTCCTGTATTGTTGGTTGGGAAAAACCCAATGCCCCATAATTGCTGAGCCTTGTTATGTTGTAGCATCCGTCTGTCACCAGTTTTTGGGAAGCCCGTGTCTGTGTTTCCAGTGGACTGTTGTGGTCGCGTAGTGCTTGACTGCGTGTGGCTTGCGGACCATTGTATGTTCGTGTGGAGCCTCGTGGTTTCTCGACTGTGTTGGAAATCAAGTTGAAGGAAACAGGTTGTCTGGCGTGTGTGTATCACTCTCTCCAGGTGAGGAAGGTGGTTGCAGCTGAAGAGGCAGTCTGTCAGGCCTGTGAGCAACTCCCTCCAGGTGAGAGAGTCTGCTGGGAAGTGGTTTTCTCCCAGAGAGAGTCCAGCACCAACTTCAGAGCTCTGAGAATTCCTGATCTGGCCTGTTGCCAAGGCCCAGATAGGGAGGTGAAGCACCGATGGGCTGTGCTTGTGAAGGTGTATACTCTTGGGCGGGACATGCATGTGGGGAATGAGACTCTATTAATAGTGGGCGTAAGAAGGCATCCTGGGAAGAATCCTTTTGGTTATTCTGTGCAGTTTTCCCTGTAACCTCAGCCTAGACTAGGATTCCTTGCCTTGGGTGGAGCTTAGTCCCAGCTCGGGGGTGACCCACTGCTGAGAGTGATGAGCAATGTGGTTTAAGGCTGGGAGGTTCGTGGAAGGCCTGCATGTGGTTGGTGGAATTACCACGGTTTCAAAGATAAGTATCAGCTTATGCTTAATATTATGTTTTGCATGTCTGTGATGCTTATATGTATCATGTATTTTGTTGTGCATATGGATTATTGTTAATGACAGAGATTATTTATGTTAACAGTAATCTTGTACTTACTCTGAGTTAAAGTGTTTAATATGACTTAAATGCATGTTATTAATTAAGTATGAGAATGATGTTGTTCCGCACAGTAGTGTTTGCCAGGCAAAGTGGGATGTAAGGCCGGGGGAGCGTTACAGTGAGCATAGACAGTCTAGTGCAAAAGTCAGGGGGAACGTACAACCTCTGTGAGCATAGACAGACTAGTGCAAAAGTCAGGGAGAACATACAACCTCTGTGAGCCTAGTCAAACCTTGTGAGCCATGAGAAAAAGTCAAGGTATCTAGCAAAAGTTAGGTTGAATGTAAAATTCCTATGAGCTAGAAACAAACGATATTCCTAATATTGCAAATGATGTAATTGTATTGATCTAGTGCGTTTGCACATGTAAACATTATCCACCATAAAGAGAATTTTGAATTGCCTTGTGAAGAGTTGTAACTAAAGTCTTGAGTCTAGTTCTATGTTAGAACTAAAGTGTAATGTTGAGTTGCAACTAAAGTCTTGAGTCTAGTTCTATTTTTAGTAATGTTGAGTTGCAACTAAAGTCTTGAGTCTAGTTCTATCTTAGAACTAAAGTGTAATGTTGAGTTGCAACTAAAGTCTTAAGTCTAGTTCTAAGTGCGAACTAACGCATGTCAGTCTCAATTCTAGTTCTAAGTTCGAACTAAAGTGTAATGCTGAGTTGTAACCAATCTCAAGTCTAGTTCTAAAGTTCAAACTAAAGTGTAATGCTGAGTTGTAACCAATCTCAAGTCTCAAGTATAGTTCTAAGTTCGAACTAAAGTATGAAGCTGAGTTATGACTAATGCATGCAATCATGTTACTATTTCGAGCTTCTCCTCTTCCCCTCTTCAGCTTATATAAGAAGAGTTCGAACCCTCTCCTCAATACAGTTTTGCAACACAATTTTGAAACAGAGTTTTCATATGCAAGTTGAGGGTGAAGTAATAGAGGAGCATATTAGTGATAAAGAGGCAACATATCAAAGGTGTATTTCAGCAAGTTCTTGTAAGTCTTTGTCAGGTTAGAGTCATCTTGGCAAGCTCTTTGAGAGAAGTACATTCATGGTGGATATTTGTAAAAAATCTTACATTATTAATGCACTAAAGGAATATTGTTTGCTGGGTTTTTTTTCCCCTTATACAGGGTTTCTCAGGATATATGTGTTGTTGATATACATGTTTACTTAACTACATAATTATTGCTATTCGATTATGATTTGAAATTGTTGAAGTGTATTAAGCTAGAATCAAAGTATTGAAGAAAATAAAAGAATTAATCCGCATAAGAAGTCAAACTCATAATTTAACAATTTGAAGGATCGAGCTACTCTTGAGAAGTCAAAGTGTTCTTGATATTTATTGTGGGAGAGATAACATCTTGTTCGAAGCAGATTATTCTATAAAAAAAAATGCGAAATAATGAGTTGCTATATTGACTACGATTTGCACTCAATGATTGTTTTTGTTGACCTACCTGAGTTCTGGAAACATCCTGCTCGTTCTAGAAAAATTGCAGAACAACGGGGGGAAGTTTGCCGAGGAACATGGGAACAGGGAAGGGAGGGGAAGCAATTTGAACGACGCTATGTCTAATCACTCCCTCCATGCATTTATTGCAATGGCTACTGCTACTATGTCGATTCCTATGCTACTCCGTCGTGGACGCAGAACGGTGGGCAGCCAAGGGTCCACATCAAACGGGAAAATGCTACTCTTTCGACTTTTATCAAAGAATACCGTTTGTTGCCCCTCGCGGCGCCAAACAAGATGTAAGATGCTGAGTTCTGCTAAAAAGAAAAGCGGCATAGTCGTGGCATAATCATTCATGTCATTCTAAATTGAAGTCCCAAGTATTCTCCACTTATGGGAGGTTGCGATCCGTACTTACTGGTTTCGATCTGAAATGAAATGAGGTACTTACTGCAACGGAGGGCAAATCAGAGTGTACTTACTGCATCGCGTTGTTTCATGTATCTCAGTTTACACGGAGAGATGCGACCATTGCATGCAGAACTGAAACACAAGTGCAGATATAACATTTCCCGCTCCTCTGGAGCATCCACCTCTTGATAAGACCCCTTGTGTTTGCACGATACAGAGTCTATTAACTCTTTCTGCGGAAGAATGCTCATGATAGCTTGCAGTTTGCTTTCGAAAGAAATTTGCGCCAACTAAAATGAATTGAAGCTGAAAATTTTGAAATCCTATATTGGAACGGCAATAAATTTCGTTGGCGAAATTGAGTTGTTTAGAATCTAGATATGTAACAAACATGCCTGACAGACAACAAGGCAATATATATATAGAAAATAGAAGCTTGATACAACCACTGATCAGTTATGTGTACATAGCACAAAGATAGATCTAGATGACTTTAATTATTTTAAACACTGTGCAACCCTATCGTTTGAGACAAAGATGTGATCATCTTGTCTCCGGCCGAAACATATAAAACTGATGAGAATTGTCAAAGCGCGAAATACTCTGTGTGGGAACAGAAAATAATGCCTAATTTTATCAGCACTGTACGTCCGAGAGGAGTTTATATCGACGGCCCAATCCACCTTTGGTCGGGCTGCTCTGACGAGGACTACGGGGCAAGTTTATGCAGCTTTCGCTAGACAACTTGCAGTCATGTCTGGGACTCGATGGAGGCCGTCTCTGTTTGCTCCCTCCGAATTTGACGTGGAGTTTAAGGGTAGGCTTACCGTTACCCTTTCTAGGTTTCTCAATGGTTACCGATGCAGGCTGCTTCATGGCGCCTGTGGATGCCGACCTAGCAGCTATCTTCTTGGCTTTCCGAATTTCCATTTTCTGCATTTCAATTTTCCTTTTGTTTCTCTGAATTTTCTCTTTTGCTTGTAAGTCCAAGCACCAGTCACATGCATATACTCCGTCTAATTCTAATTGATCAGAATACAACCTGCTGCAATATCTGCAAGATTGGCTCCATGATACACAGATCAGAATTGAAATAACTAATTTTATGACATCAAAAACACAGAACATTAGAGGCAAGGACGGCATCTCACATGTGCTGAAATCGGTGGTGGCATCTGTGGCATCTGAATAGGCGTTCCTGAAATCCAACGTCGCCACACATGCAGCATTCTCTTCCTTTTACTTTCTTGGTACACTTTCTGAAGCTATAATATTGGGTTTCATTTGGTTGGTGGTCCATATTACTCGATTTCCAGTGATTATTCTCCATGTATGCATGCAGCTTTGCCTAATTTATCACCAGAACCCTCATCCTTTCACTATATGTACATTATGTTTGCTGAGTCTTTCCGCGGATGCAATATTAAAGCATAAGATCGAATGCTCTTGGAAAGTTTGTAGTTGAGATCCTCTGAAAAGTCTGGACTCAAACAAAGCCTGCTACATCGGTACGGTGAAAGACAAGGGTGGATCCCATTTCCCAAGCATTATCTGTAAAACTGTAAAAATTCAGAGGGTTATAGGCAGCTGTGTGCAATTTTAGTAGAATATGCTCCAAACAAAAGCAAACGAACGGGCACCTGTCTTGCGTGAAGCAGGACAGGATTCACGCAGGACAGGAGCGATTCATGGTGGGAAGTCAAGTTTAATATGGCAATCTTGTTATCTACGTGTCGGAAAAACTGAGATACATCCGTTACGGAGTAGGAAAACGAAAGACAGCAGCCAACCTCTTCATGTTGCTGCATAGTGTAATGTGGGTCCTTTCACCCTCGTCAACCGGATATGAAGGGCTAAGCCTCAAATTAAGCTTCGTACAATGACCCCACAGTGCCACACGACACCTTAAGGAGGTACAAATTGACGAAATACTGGCTCCACTACTTTTAGCCGTGTGTTCACATTCGCTAGGATTGTATCATCGACAAATTGATGCAGAATTTCACTGTCACACTTGCATGTGCCATTTTTACCTCTGATTATCTATGATTTTTCATTGCAGATTAGCATGCTGAACACATCCACGGAAGTCGCGAGCCATTTACGTCAAGAAAGTGTACAGTGAAAAGCAGAACCTTTGCTGTTGGTGAATCAGTTTGATTTTGCATACTCTTCAGCAAATTACAATTTGCATATTTTAACCATGCCCAAGTCTAAGGGTTTTAATTCCACTTCAAATGAATCCATAGTTGAAGTTAAAAGGCACTTTTAATTTAATTTATTTTGTTCAGAGAATTAATTTGTTGTGTTCAGAGAAGTAAAGGTTACTGGGAGAGATGCAGATGCAGTTGTTAACATGTGCCGTTCGGCGTAACACCCGTAACAGGTAACGATGTCCGTCATCATTCCCAGGTGCTTCATTCTGACTTGCGATATATGGCAGTCATATTTGCCTTTTATTTCAACGATTTTTCTGACAACACAACGCCCTTAACTCTCGCGCTCAGATGAATCTATGTCCGTACATTAACGTTCATTGGGAAGGCAAAAGTCGACAGGAGATGAAAATGGTCAGGTTGATGACATGGCTATGTAATTATAGTCAGAGTCCTTGAATCGGTGCATCGAGTTAAGTTATTTAAGTTATTTGTGGATATAGTGATAAGTTTGGAGGGTACAAATGAGCAGGTAACGTAAGGGAGAGACCTGTCAGGAGAAGAAAAAAAAAAGGTTGGTCATGGGGAGGACACTTAGTGCGTAGCTTTAGTACATGAGTAGAACAGAAATGGTGATGTGGAAGATTGGCAGTGGGCACGGACAACGTACATTCTTAGTTGGAATTGGGAGTAATGTGGCCAACATTATTTGTCCTTCTCAAATTGCACTCATTCCAAGGTGGTCTGCCATGATATATATTGACACTGCAATATCCAATAGTGCAATGCCCAACATTCGAATGGATGCAATCTTTGAGAGATCGATAATATTTGTTGAATTTCAAAATGCTATCATAAATGAATTTGATTGTTTGCTATTTAAGCAAACGTATTTAACCTTATTTGTTGATCGTTAGCTATTTAAGCAAACCATTTAACGTTATTCTACGTTGGGATGAATGTGTAATTTTTGGCAATATTCGCTAGTTGGCAAACCCAAAAGGTAGCGTCTTCGTTGGACTACCACACTTCGTTCCCATTCCCGTTAATCTCCGGAAATATCTCTCAGTCGGCAAACCCAAAAGGTGGCGTTTCCGTTGGACAACCACACTCCGTTCCCATTCTCGTTCGCCCCGTATTCCGCGCCCCCCTTACTCTGCGGGCTCCGTGGTAGTTTGGTGAGCCACATTAATGCATGGCCACCCTTCTCACGCTACCTTCGAACCAGAGTAAACTAACTCTTCTCCCGCGTGCCGGGACTCGCCTGTCTCCACTCTGCTCCCCGAACTCCCCTGTCTCCACTCTGCTCACATCTTCTCTGGTGACGACGGAGGTTGGATTCCACCCAGTTCGAACTGCTCATTGCTCTGGTGATCAACTGCACAGGTTAGCAACACTTTGCAGCATTGGCTTATTACTTAAACATATGCATTTCCTACCCATAGCCTCTTGAAATCCTTTTCTGATAAGACATTCCTAAGATTCAGGGTATTAGCATTGCGATCCACTTTCAATGGATATTGAACTGTCGTTCATCTTTACTTCGGTTTCCACTGAACTCGTGTTTGCAGCGATCTGGAGTTCCATATTTGGGCCTCGGCTTCAAAATTTGAGTAATTCCCGAAATCCCAATAATTTTACTAGAAACCCTGTTTCTCATGGCTCATGTTTTCCAATCGAAACACTGCCTCACCATAACCAAAGTTTATTTATGCATAGATTTAGTTTTGAGATGAGATGCGTATTTGAGGTCCTGGTCAAACGTAAACAAATTTTGACAAGCAAGCATGTTTAAGTGATTCTCATTGTTGATGCAAGCATCTTTCTGGATCAAACCCAAACTTACGACGACCTAGAGAAGACAATCGGTTGAACTATGGAGAAATAATTGTTGTTGTAGATGGATTTTCAAACAAGAAGATATCATACCCATCTGCAAACTAATCCATTCATCATGCCATCAGTTGCCAGAATAAGCGCCTTGCTCTTGTTCTTCCACTGCAAGGAGCAGTGTAAATGTTTTCATAGACCTTGAAAAAGTTGTCACTTTGAGTCGTATTATATCCTGGACCTTTGTATGATTTTCTGAATTCAAAAATAGTACCCATTTATTCAGTATTCTGCTTGCATCTTCTAAATGGGTTTGCATCCACCTTTTAAAGAAACAAAGTTGTGCCTCTTCATCTGACCCAGCTAGACTGTTGAATTGATATCAATACAGTGCATTTAGAGCATTATAATGGACAAAGATATATTGGATACCAAATCTCTGATTGTATATTAAAACCATCTATATTCCCAATTCCATAGCCTAAATCAATCAATCCCAAAATTGTATGAACTGAGCCCTACATCGATCATGATTTAATCAGTTATTGGATAAATTTGAATCTACTTCGGTCGTTACATCTCGTGAATGTGTTTGGATTAAAATTGTATGAACTGAACCCTTCACTGATCAGGATTTAATCAGTTACTGGATAAATTTGAATCTACTTCAGTCGTTACAACTCATGAATGCCTTTGGATTATGGGAGTGATAGCGTGGAATCTGGATAATGCTCATTCTCACAGAGTTTTTTCGCACTAAATCAATTCTTCTTCTTACACATTCGTGACGATTTCGGACAAATCGAGAAATTCCTCTCAGCCATTTCGAAGGTAGGACAAATTGAGAAAGTCCTGTGCGTTATCAATAAGCTGTAAAATAATTATATTTTAGAATAATTGAACTAAGAATACTTTTTTATCAATTATTGAAAGCAACGGCGTGTCACACCTATCTGTTGTTCATGTATGCACATGATTTGTTTCTCTGAAAGTCTAATGACACTTTGTTAGGTCATTATAGTGGAACAAAACAACAAAAATATTTTTTTTGTGTTGTTGATAAACAATTTTGTTTGATGTGACTCATAACTCTTACAGATAGTAAGATCTAAATAGAATTTACAAAGAAAATAGTAACCCTTATGAAATCATGGGAATGCACAATTATATTTTCCTTCGTCAAGTGGGTAGATTCAATCTATTTTATGTTTTGTGCAAAACTAAATTCATTTTATCATTTTTGTTGGCATATACTTCATTTTCTGAAAATACTAAATAGTAACCCTGCTGAAATCATAGGAATGCACAACTATGCTTTACTTGATTTACTTTAAGTGAGTAAACTCAACCCAATTAAAATGTTTTATGTAAAAATAAAATCATTTTATACTTTGGTTGTTTACTGGAACAGTTCATATGTATTGAAATATTTTGTTATTATCAATTATGCTCAAGAATTCTAAATTATTCTTTGTGCAAGAAATCTTTGCATAGAAGTTTCTTCTGCCTTTAAAAATTGTATTTATATCAGAAGAGTTGTGCATTGGTTGTGGTATCTGTGTTGAGATTAAATTATTGTTTTGAATAACTTGTAGGAATTGATACAAAATGAGTAATCAAGGCAAAAAAATGGAGGACTATCATGGGCATTGAGGTGCAAGACCCTAAAGATAAGATCACATTTTCTGGTAAAGATTTAATTTGGTCTAAAATATATAGAACAAACATGAGCATTGATCGGGTTGCGAAAATCCTTTTGAAAAGAGTCCCTGACTTTATTAGAGGGGAGGAAATGAATCAAGAAGCTCTATTTTCTTTAATCTGCCGATAAAACAAACCCCCAAAATCAAGGGCTCGTGCTTCCTTACGATATGAGTTGTAAGTACATTAGAAATACATTGTTTACATGTTGGTAATACACGTGTTTTCTCATTTGTTATATGTATTGATGTTTCAAACATTGTTATGAAGTTATGCTTGCTCATATGGCCGAGAGGATAAGAGAGGAAAACATACAAAGAAATGAAGAACATCATTTTTGAAAAAGAGAGGTTGTCAGTGCCACTTCATCGTAAAGGTTATGGTTCAAAACCTCAACGTAGCAATTTTGACATATAATGTGTATCACCATGAAGATGGGGATAGATGGCCTTGTCATGGCCAACATGATACTTCGGGTGAGGCTAGGTCCATGCATAAGCCAAGGCTTTCAAGAGACATGGTCTCTTATGTATAAAGTTGTTATTTTTTGGAAGTAGCAGTTGATTCAGTTTGTAAAATGCATATAAAAAAGCATGTTGATATGGATGCCACAACTCGAGAAAGAGATTTTTTCTTGAGCAGGAAATATGTTTTCAACATCTACAATCGTTTGATGAAGGGAAACTACCAATTGAACAAGAATGATGAAATGAGCGTGAACCTTTGGTATTAAAAACACCAAGATAATTTTTTCTTTTACCAAAAGCCTGATGGTGGAGATGTCCCTTTCATAGCTGGAATTCAAATGCCATGGATGTTGGAGACCATGGTTAAGCTATCTCACAATAGCTTAATAGCCTTGAATTCAACTTTTAATACAATTAAATATGTCGTAAATATGTTTCCAATGATTGATTTAGTATGATCATTTCGTTTGTAGTGATTAAAGATTATTGATGACTTAAACTTGACTACATATGTTCTCTTGAATATGATAATATCAATTGTACACTTTAGTATCTTTTGATGAACAATAAATCGAGGTGTCAATTGCATGGGTGGTGGCATAAAAAAATACATCATATGATATTGCACATTGGTTGGAGCACCTTATGCATAGGTGTTACCAATTTCGTCATGATTGGAAAGTTAATGCCTTCATGGTTGATGATGCATCAACTCAAATCGTTGTATTAAGGTAAATTCAATATTGTTATTGTACATTTTAACCTGTATTTTTTCTATAAATATCACACTAAAGATGAATTGAATTTGGCAGGAGGATCATAAGTTGTGAAGTTATCTTAAGTATTTGGCAAGTATGACGAGCATGGCTAAAAAATGTCAATCGATTGACTAGTAGTCCCAAAATAGAAAGATAGATGTTCAATGAGTTAGGCATCATCATGAAAAATTGTTCCAATGGTGAAGTGACAGATGCAATCGATGGAGTTTTCATTAAATTCGCAAATGAGAAAAAAATCTTGGACTATTTCTACAAGAATTGGGTTGTTGGTGATAAGATCCGTAAGTGCAAGAAATTTTATTTGTATTTTTATTTTTCTGTTTTGTAAATATGATATTTTCACTATCTCATTTTTTATATGTAGAGATGTGGGTAAAATGATGTGGAGATTTTCCTCATGCAAATCAGGAGACAAATAATGCTATCGAGTCATATCATTATTACTTGAAGACCAAATTTCTATCAAATCGAAGAAAAAAGTGTGCTCATAGGATGGATTGGTTATTGTATATCCTCCTAATAAATGTTGAACCCTATTATCGATTCAAGGAAATTTTGAAAAAAGAAAGATATTTGAATAACTACAGGAAATAGAAATAATATGAATCAATAATGGAAAAAACGAAAAGAATTCGAGATAGTGATTGTTGTCTTCATGAGAGCATATCTCATGCCTATTGGGTGATGATTCAAACAAAGTGTGATAAGAAATATCTTGTCATGTGGTATCACAAAAATTTTATACCTTGTGATTGTCCATGGTCTATTCATGACAACATTTGCAAGCATGCCATAAAGGTAAATCTGTTTTATTACACCTTAGGTGATTCAAATTCATTACTGGATCATGATGCAATACCCAATTCATTTAATAACCCTCATGAGATAAACGTACATGAACAAAATCTTTATGTAGATGCCAACAAATCTATTATGACCAGTGGTATTGTTGATCTAGATGTTGAGGGACTTTAGCTGGCTAGAGAGGAGTTGTTTGGATACTTAAAGCTGATTTTAAACAGTCCTCCCTCTTCTTTGAACAAGACTGAACAATTGGTTGGTTTGGTTAAAAAAATATTGGATGAAGACAACGAACTTCATATTATAGATTATGAATTCACCCTTGGGTTGGGTGCTTTTGAGTCATCTCTAAAGAGGAAAAAGAGTTTTCTTAGCCCTTAAAAGAAGAACAAAAGAAGAAAACAAAGTGAAGGCTTAAAAATTGTTTTGAATGTCCCTGCATGTGAATATGAACCATTTCAATTTTAGTGCCTCAACAAGTGAGGGCGTCCTCACTCCAACAATGCAGTGTCTATGGTCCCAGGTGAATTTAATAAAGCAATGATATGAATATGTTTAGATTACTGTATATAGACATTACTATTTTTTAACAGAGCAGTGTGTGAACTGTTTGCAGAGGTGCAACAATCCGCTACTGTGGATTCATTCAAAGGACATAGACATATACTATGTCATTCTAGTTTTTCTACCATTCCAGGTACTTTTGGTTGGACTCGCAATTGATACAATCCATATTTTCATATTTGTATTACTTTACATGCCAATGTGAGTTTTATTATAGATATAAGAGTTTCTTTTGGAGATATTGCTCCCTTAGAACATGCTCAGTTGGTTGACAACTCTCCAGTTGGTGATTTTATAGGTTTGTTGTGATATACTTTATCTTAGTTTGTTCTAATTGATGTATTGAGTGTTGTTGATATATTAATGTGTTAACTATGATTATGACATGTAACTATACTACGACGAGAGAAACATCCTCTTCTGCCATACAAAGAAAACCACACGAGGGTTGCAGCTCCAATATTGCCCAATTTTCCAGAGACATACTGCATCATATCGAGAAAAGATCATACTCTACTAAAAACAAAGAAATAGAATGTTGTTTCTCAATAAAGAGATATGACATCTTGAGGCAAAGATCCCCTCTCATCTGTTTCTACTATCACAACCTTTCCTTCCTGGAGTACTAGAGTTTCTTTAGAAAAATCATCAATTGTCTCATTTAGCTCTCTGTATACATGTTGAAATAATACATATCCAATTATGTTTCTTTCTTCTCTGATTTTTTCCATTATAGGGATAAGAGTTAAGTTCTATAGATTATTAATTCCATTTGTCCAATCTATTAATAGCTTTGCATAAGAATGTTATAATCTTGCAATGCGCATGTTAGCTATGACCACTAAGTAATAAAAAATCATTCAAAATGTCTATGGCTACCCTCTAAGTAATATGTATATGACATGTAAAAGAGAATTCCATATTTAGAAAAAAAATTTAGGTCCACAGCTGGGGCTTTAAATCCTCCTTTTGATGGATGGGATTTTTTGTAAGACAAATAATCATGAAAGGTTTGTTGCCCCATACAATTTTTCGCATAAAAATGCCCTCTTCATATGAAAGTAAATGCAAAAGAGAAGAAGAACATGAAGAAATAGGTGGATGGAAATTTATGCAATCAAAACCTTATTCTACCATACAATTTCCAGCCCTCAAAATGCATTTTCCAGCTTAAAAATCATGCATGATTTCACCAATATATAAGGAGGAAGATGGCAGCAAAATTTCTGCATTTTTAACATCACAAATTTGATCACATATGCTGGAAACAATATACATTAAAACCGATATGACATGGCTGATAATTTTGCAATAAATCCACCCCAGAAGTGAGAGTCCATGACTAAAAAAAATTTGCACAAATATCTTCACAAGGATGCCCAAATTCTATGTCATTAATAGGAACACATGGCTAGAAAATACTATGCATATATTTTGAAATTACCTCCTCAATGTTAGGTTGTCCTGAAGGTTGAAAATCCACAATTTTTTCCATAGACACATCACTAGAATGGGATGTTGCAGGTGCAGACCTGTAGTTTATGTGGGATAGGAAGATTTCTCGTATCTACATGTGTGAGAAAATATACTTCTTATTTTTACTAGACTGTACACTCTCCCATGATCACTTTACAAGAAGGGTTGACATATGTAGTCACCTAAACTTAATTGTAAATGTTTGCAATGTGCATAAATCAACTCGAGGAAAAAACTATAAGTCAGGAGTGAAGCAACTTACTTACAAGACATACGCCAAAAATAGAAATATCCATCCATGTAACTACAAAATTACCCAAGTCACTAGGGCCCCTTTCCCTGATAGGGTTAAGGAAGTTGCTGGTGTATTTCCTCAGAGCTATGTCAAAACATGTGCAACTAATGAATTTGTGGCGTGCAATTGAACCCTGAGTCTCACCAACCTTGAATCAAACTAAAAAAATAGTTGAAAGTAATGATCTTATTATGTATCCTATTGGATATTGGAGTATAACTCAGAGAATTATTATAATTTTAGGTAAAACTGAAGCTCGTCATATGCAGACAACATAAGTTCCTTGTATAATTCTAGTTTGCAACTATCACATTTATGGTTAAGAATAAGAAAATTCAAATAGGTCATTGTCATCAGAAGTAATTATATTATTTAGCAAAAAATAAATTGAAAAAAAATATAAAATATATGAATAAAGTCATGCATTGATATTGCACATCCCTATCAACCAAAAGTGATAACCTAAAGAAACACATATTTCCTAGAAGAACAAAAGTTTAACGGATTAAAAGTTTTGCTAATCAGGTTGTAGTAGAAATATAAGAATTCAGTCCTTATAATTCTTAGTTAATTTTGCAAATATTACTGCAAGTGCAACAAAGTTATGGATGTTAATATAATTCATGTTAACCAAAAATCAAATTACCTTTCATTTAATTTGAGACAGTAGCATGCTAAGATCTTCCTAATACTCATCAAGTGAACTATTGTAAATCCAAGTAAACAAAAGAGACCTTGGAACTACAAATGGCCTTTGTACAGATGCATGCCTCTAGACCCAACTTAGAACACTAGCAATCAAGAGAGACTGTGAAAACAACTTAACTTATAGGATAACATTTGAATAAATAATCAAATTGTTAATGGACAATAAAGCTAAGATGCGACAAACAGACTAAACTGATGTCTCCACAAATACTTACTGATTTATCATCCTCTGAAAGTCGGTTCCACAAATCACCAATCATCTTGTTGATCTCTCTATCCTTATCTGGTTGAATTGACTTAAGCCTGGCTCGTTGCTAAAAAAAAAAAAATATAACTCGTTTTGTTCTGTCTTGGGGCATTTGGATCCTTTCTTAACATTTCCTTTCTCTTTCACTTGCGGCCTAGTCTGTGATCCAACATAGAAGTTCTAAAGCTAGTCTCTTGACTATTCATAAATGTAGACACACTTGCACCCTATGGTCTGGAGCTAGAAGGAGGTACATGGTCGAGGACACCCCTCATTTTTCTTGTTCCCACCATCACAGTGACAAGATAGGCATAGTCAAGTTTACCATCAATAGAACCAATTACAATGCTTCCTATTGATGATGCGGGGTCAACTGCAGTAGTTACGGATATATCACTACAGTTATAAATGAATTGAAAAAAAAAATCACAAGGATAATCTTTAACAGGATAACTTCAATTCATTTCGTTCATACCCCCAAGAGCTTGTGTAGAATCAATTTTCCTTGTTCTAATATATGCTTCAAGATCCTCTAAAATTGGACGTGTGTAATCAGCCCATATGATTTAATTCATGGATGGGGTTGAGCTAGGTGGGGGAACTATTTGTGAATCAGACAGGAAAGACAACATCATTCAAGACAAAGGCCGGTGTGAATCCTACTAATGCACAAAAGGGAAGAAAAGTTGTTGACTGTAAATTTTTTTTTGCAATTAAGAAGCTAAGCTAGGCCAAGACTCAAGGACACATGGAATTCCTAACAGAGATCGAAACCTTGGGGAAAGTTAAGCACATGAATCTAGTGCCACTTCTTGGATATTGCTCATTTGGGGAGGAAACGTTGTTGGTATATGAGTATATGGTGAATGGAATCCTTGATTTGTGGTTAAGGATCATGGCATATTCCCTTGAGGTACTCGACTGGTCTAAACACTTCAAAATTGCAATGGGATCAATGAGAGGCCTTGCATTCCTTCATCATGGCTTGATTCCTCACATTATTCACTGAGATATGAAAGCTAGCAACATCTTGTTGGATGGAGATTTTGATCCCAAGTTTGTTGACTTTGGATTGGCACACATCATTAGTGTTTATGAAACTCATGTAAGTACTGACATTGCAGGCACATTTGGATACATTCCTCCGTAATATGGGCAGAGTTGTAGATCCACCATCAGAGGCGATGTGTATAGTTTTGGAGTGATATTGCTTGAACTGCTTACTGGAAAGGAGTCAAGAGGACCAAAATTCAGAGATATAGATGGTGGAAATCAATTAAGCGAGTTATATTATATAATTCATTGTCCAAAATGCAATTGTACCATTTATTTCATGGCCTGTGAATAGTGGTATTTTAGACCATGGAAATTTAGCACATTCTTTGCTATATGAAACTATCCCTACTTAAAATGTTTGTTTCTAAGATGGGGACAAGAGTCATATGTGAAAACTCACTTAAACTCAGTTTTCTTATGTATATACATTGTCACTAACCCTTTGATATCACATTGGCAATGTTGACATTGTGGTGTACAGTTATGACACACACTCAAGGCAATGCTCTCTACGTCCAACAATGAGAGTGACGAATGAACTTCTCGTTACATGCACATATTTATTTGGTGAAAAGGACCCTTAATTAGCATGATTGATATACAAAGTTTGGGGAATGATCTTCAATTGATAATATTTGCTAATTATTCTTTTGAATGATTTTTGACTAATTGAATTTTTTTTAGACTTTGGTTCGTTGATTGTAGTGGTTGAATCCTGTTTTTAGACGTGCGTGGACTTGTGAAAACATTTCAATCCCTTGTCAAATGAATACCTCGGTGATTGTATATGTGTTATATTTTATGAATCCTCTCTAAGTGGTGCTTGATTATTGTGTAACTGTATAGGAACTTAAAAAGCATTCAACATAGTATCAGGCTAGTCTAAATATTGGTAGAACATCATCAATTCTAGTGCACCAGTAGGTTGGAGGTTGACAAAAGGTGCCAGAAAACAGGAAAATGTAGACATGGACGAATGGAGGTTGACAAAAGGTGCCAGAAAAGAATCGTTGAGAAGTCGAAATTATAAAACAATTAGACTACTGCCAAAACAAAAGCCCAACGTAATGCTAATGGAAAATTTTAATAATTTTGGATGATCATTAGAACATTAACAAGCATTGTTAAAGGAGTTTGCTAAACGTTCTAACTAGCAACAACCACTTTATGAAAGTGATTGATATACGTCGGTCGATGCCATTTTACACATATTCAAATTAATGGCGTTGATCGATGTATATCAACCACTTTTATAAAGTGGTTGTTGCTAGTTGAGGCCCAACATGGGTTGTGGAAGACCATTAATGTATTAATTAATTATATGTATTAATACATAAGTAATGTATTAATTAATTATAATATATAATAATAATGTATTAATGTATATAAACTAATGGTTTATTAATGTATCAATAAATTCATACATCATTAACTAATGCATTGTTAAAGTAGTAATACACTAACAAAGTTATACATTAATAATTCATTAAATACATCAATAAAAATATTAAATGCAATAACACATTAAATACTTTAAATCGATTAATAAATATATAACTAAAGTATTAATACATAAATATATAGCCTAAGTGGGCCTAATGGTTAAGAACATGTGTTTCCTCTTAAGAGGTCACAAGTTCAAATCGAGAGGGGGGTAGAGGTATACAGGTAGGGTATGTATACCTCTGTAGACTTTACCTGACTTTAAAAATAGATTATTATTATTATTATTATTATAATACATCAATAAAATAGTAATACAATATTATGTAATGTATAAATTAAATTACTAATACATTAATGTATAATGTAACATACTAAACTATTAATACATTAATAAATTAGTAATATATTAATTAATTAAAACAATTTGAATTAATACATTGCCAAAGTATTAATACACTAATAAAGTAACATATTAAAGTATTAATATATTATTAATTAATAAATTGCTAAAATATTAATACATTAATAATACATTATCAAAGTAATAAAACCTTAATAAATACATTATTCAAGTAGTAATATATTAATACAGTTATTGAAGATGACTATGATTATGGTTTCTTATGGTCATGACTATGAATGACATTAATATATTAATTTATTTAATTAATACATTGATACAATTTTAATAAATACATTACTAAAGTATTAATACATTATTAGAGTAATGTAATGTATAAATTACTTAACACATTTATACAATATTAATTAATACATTACTAAAGTATTAATACACTAATAAAGTAATACATTAATAGTACTTCATTATAGTAATAATAATAAAAAAGATTTAAAACATTAAATCCATTAATAAATACATAACTAAAACATTAATATAACATTAATACAATGATAAGTAATACAATAATTTATAATGTAACATATTAAATTATTAATATATTAATAATACATTATTAAAGTAATAACACATTAATAAATACAATATTGAAGTATCATTAAATACAATATTGAAGTATCAATACATTATTAAAGTAGATAATACATTAATAAATAGGTAGACCTTGATTGACTTAGGGAAGGAAATATTCACTATTGTTGATTGAGGTTGTTCTTCACCATGGTTGAATGTAGTTGAACATGACCATGGTTGACTATCGTTGACCATGTGGATGTGATTATGGTGAGGTATGTTGATTATGTTTAACCAAATTTTACTATGGCGCTACTACATTGCAATGTTGATAATGTTGTTTTCATCACATTATGATGTCACATGGCTTCACAAGGTTATAGTAATCAAATTACGATGAAGGGTTTTTGTTTGTCACATTATGGTGTTGGAAGAGGTTTGTCATGGTTTTATAGTGGGTTATGTTCTTTGCATAGCCAAATCGTGAAATGTTCATCACATTGCAATGTTGGTCTATGTTTTTCACATTGCAACATTGGGTTGTGTACATCACATTGCGATAATGGGATGTGTTCGTACCATTGAAACGTTTGGAAATGTCTTTCACAATGTGACGTCTAAATATAAGCATCACATTACAATGCAAGGATATCTTCATCACATTATTATGATAGGGATATGCTCGTCACATTAGAATGTTTGTTTATGTTCATCACATTGTGATGTCAGGGAAATGTTCATCACATTGCAACATCTGTATATGTTCTTCACATTGAAACGTTTGTATATGTTAGTCATTGAGACTATGGTTGATCATGGCTATCCTTCACCATGGTTGATTGTGGTTGACCATGATCATGGTTGAATATGGTTGGTTGGGGTTTATTATGGTTGACCATGCCCATGGTTGAACTTCATTGACCATGTGGATCTGATTACGATGGGCTATGTTGATTATGTTAAACCAAAATTTACTATGGAACTACTACATTGCAATGTTGATAATGTTTTTCTCATCACATTATGATGTCACATGACATCCTAAGGTTATAGTAATCAAATTACGATGAAGGATTCTTTGTTTGTCACATTATGGTGTTGGAATAGGTTTATCATAGCTCGATAGTGGGTTATGTTCGTCGCATAGCGACGTCAAGAAATGTTTGTTTCATTGCAATGTTGGTCTTTGTTTGTTAGATTGTGACATTGGGTTGTGTACATCACATTGCGACAATGGGATGTGTTCATCCCATTGAAACGTTTGAAAATGTCTTTTACAATGCTATGTCAGAATATGGGCTTCACATTACAATGAAAGGATATGTTTTTCACATTACAACGAGTGGATTATCTTCGTCACATTGCAACGTCCATTGATGTTTGTCACATTGCAACAACAAGGATATGTTCATCACATTGTAATGTCCATATATGCTCGTCACATTGAGATGTTCATTTATGTTCGTCATTGAGACTATGGTTGATCGTGGTTGTCCTTCACTTTGGTTGAATTTAGTTGACCATGACCATGGTCAACTATGGCTGGTCGGGGTTTTTTATGGCTGACCATGCCCATGGATTAACTTTTTCGACCATGTGGATCTGATTATGGTGGGATATGTTGATTATATTTAACCAAAGTTTTCTATGGAACTATTGCATTGCAATGTTGATCATGTTTTTTTCATCACAATGTGATGTCACATGGCATCATAAGTTTATAATAATCAAATTAGAATGAAGGGTTTTTGTTTGCCCCATTATGGTGTTGGAACAGGTTTGTCACAGTCTGATAGTGGGTTGTCTTTGTCACATAATGACGTTGGGAAATGTTCGTCTCATTGCAATGTTGATATATGTTTGTCACATTGCAACATTGGTTTGTGTACATCACATTGTGACAATGTGATGTGTTCATCCCATTGCAATGTTTGGAAATGTCTTTCACAATGCGACATCATAATATGAGCATCACATTGCAATGCATGGATATGTTCATCACATTATAATGACACGACTATCATCACATTGCAACATCCGTTTATGTTCATCACATTGCGATGGCATGGATATGTTCGTCACATTGGGATGATGTATATGTTCGTCACATTGAGACGAACGTAAATGTTCGACACATTGCGACGACATAGATATGTTCATCACATTGAACTGTCTGTATATGTTCGACACATTGAGATGTTTGTATATGTTTGTCACATTGCGATGTTACTATGTTTGGTAGATTGCAATGTTACTATGTTCGACACATTATGGTGTTTGGAAATGTTTCTCGCATTGTGACATTAATATGTTTGATATATTGGTAGATTGAAATGCTACTATGTTCAACATATTGCGCGACGTTGCTATGTTTGGTAGATTTCAACGTTACTATCTTCGACACATTGTGACATTTGGAAATGTTTTTCACATTGAGATGTGAGGATATGTGCATCACATTACAACATGAGGAAATGTTCGTCACATTGTGACGCCAACGTGATGTGTGCCACATTGCAAAATATGTTTATGTTCATCACATTGCGACGTTACTATCCACATTGTGACGACATGCCTATGTTTGTCACAATGTGACATCCATACATGTTCATCACATTGTGACATTACTATGTTCAGCTAATTGCAATGTTACTATGTTCATCACTATGCGACATTACTATGTTTGACACATTTCGACATTATTATGTTCGTCACATTGCGACATTAATATGTTTGGTAGATTGCAATGTTACTATATTTGACACATTGCAACATTTGCAATGTTTGTCACATTGATACATCGCTATATGTGTGTCACATTGCAACATGAGGAAATGTTTGCCACATTGTGACGATAAGGCGATTTTTGACACATTGCAATGTATGTTTATGAATCTCACATTGAGACGTTAATATCCACATTGCCACAACATGCCTATGTTCATCACATTGTGACATCAATTTATGTTGATTACATTTTGACATTACTATGTTCAGCTGATTGCAATGTTACTATGTTCATCACTATGCAATGTTACTATGTTTGACACATTTCGACATTATTATGTTCGTCTGTATATGTTCGTAACATTGCAACATTAGTATGTTTGGTAGATTGCAATGTTACTATATTTGACACATTGCGACGTTTGGAACTGTTTGTCACATTAAGACGTCGCTATATGTGTTTCACATTGCAAAGTGAGGAAATGTTTGTCACATTGTGATGACAAGGCAATTTGCGACACATTGCAATGTATGTTTATGAATGTCACATTGTGTTAGCGATATTTCTGGCTAAGGGGTTGAATTGCCAAGAAGTGGGTCAAAACCCACTTATCCTAAGTTTTGGGCGCAAGCGCATCTACATTAAACGAGAGTCACCTTTAGACGGCTGGATTTTGCGCGCCTAGATTGACGGCGCACAGCAAATTCTGGACCCCCCTTGCCTTTCGACCTTTAAGCAAGGGGGCGGGTTCGGAATCAGGGGCGCACCTCTTTGATGGCTCAGATTAGCGCACCTAGATCAACAACGATGAAGACCATTCCGGACCCCCCCCGCCTTTCTACCTTTAAGCGGAGGGGGGCGGTCCGGAATCGTGGATGCAGTTTTCCGACGGCTATGATCGAGGAGCCCGGATCAACGGCTCAGGCGCGGCCCCGACTTTATCAGTTGCTCTGTATTTAACCCCATGTGGGCCCTTCTCCCATCGTGACACCTTCCTTTCCACCTCCCCCTTTGCTGCCGTGTGTCATCCATCTGCCTCCCCATCTTCGCCCAGGTGGCCTGTCCTCCATCTCGATATCCAATCACCACCTGCCGCGTGTCTCGCTCCTTCTCCACGTTAGCCTCTCACCAAAGAATGATTCCACTATCCCTCATCTTCCCCCCTCTTCCGCCTGTTTTATTCCACCATGAGCCCTCCTTTGTCAATCTTCCCACGCCACGCCATTCCCTTTGCGACCTTGTAATCCGATGCCATCACTCCTATCATTCACCCCATTTGCCGTGTTGGCCTTTCATGCCCGTCCCTCAAGCTTTTCAGTTAGTCCAGGTGGCAACATGAGGGGTCTTCCATATCCCGAAATGCTGAGTTGGCTGGGCCATTCTCATTCCCAAGAAGCAGTTATTGAAGCGGTTGGTGGTGGTTAGACATCGCCTCCGCCATAATGGGAAAGTCCTGCATGGGATTAAAGGCATGTCGATTTGCCGAATAAACTGTCAGAAGATCGATCGCGTCTGCCCTAAGTTGCACGGTTATTCAAGGATTGCGGCTGCAGAGTGTCAGAAGCCATGCAGATGCAAAGCCTTCAATGCAGTATCTTGATTCTGCTGCTGTTGTTATTTTGAGTATATGTAGCCATTTTTTCCATTTTTGTATCTATCGATGGTAGAGCTAAGCTCCCGACTGTAAAGTTTCAGTGAACATTCTAGCTTTTGGGTCATGTG
>JASDQU010100538.1:84789-94827 GCA_032191745.1 Picea mariana
AGAGGTGGTTGGGGGGGAGGTCTCTTGATTGAGGATGGGCTACTTTCTGATCTGTAAAGGGGCTTCAAGGATGTTGGTGAGTTGTAGTAAATTGGAGCCTAAGTCAGTGTCCAAAGCATAGATGAGATGGTTGGTAGGATTGGCTTCATCACTGACAATGTAGGCTAACTGGGCTTCTCTGTATAATCTCCTATGTTCCCCCCCAAAGAATGGAATGGTGGAATATGTGAGGTCCATCTGCAGGGTTCCCCCCAATCTCTTGATCCAGGATCTTGACAACAACATGCCAAATTTAGGGGGAACATCAACCACCACAATATCCATGACCATGCTCTTCATGGGTAGCTGAAACAGGGAAACTACTAGGTCCTTAATGACTCCCAAACACTGCACCCTCTTGGAGTCAAAAGAATAGAGGTCATGATAGGCTCGAGTGACTTCCAGTCCTAATTCTTCCATGACGGCCTTGGGCATGAGTTTATGGGAGGCCCCTGAATCCATAAGGCAATTATGCAGTACTTTGTCATGTATGTTCAGGGATGTGTAGAAGGGGCGGGATGAATCATCTCTATATTCTACCATGGGACCTAGGACAACTGCAAGCCTCTCATCTTGCAGAGTTATGGAGTCTGTGAGAGGGTATGAGGCTTCGGATTTTAACAGCTCAGAGAAGCATTTTTTGAATTCCCCATGTTTACTTAACTTAGTGAGTGGCACAAGAGTTCTGATCTTTTGAATTTCATGTTCGAAATTAAAAGAAGACATAGGCTTTGGAATTTCTTTAATTTCAGGAACATGACTTTGGACAATAGGGGAGAGGGTTTGGGCCTTCTTACCTTTGTAAGCATCTGTTATCCCATTAGCAGGCCTCTCTGCTCTAGTGGATGACTCAGGAACACCAGGTGCTTCTTCTCTTTTATCAGACCTCAAGTTGTACCTGCCTCGACCGCCACCAGCTTTGTCTCCTTTACTTAATTCATTCATCTGACTATCCATGAGAGACTCTTCATATGTCGATTGGGTCAGATGGGGGAAAGGGGGAGTGACCTCTACACTGTGAATTTTTAGCTCAGGCTCTTCTGCTTTCTCTTGTTCTTCATCAGCCACAAAATTGTTCTGGAAGGGAGCCTGAACTCTTTGGTCGTCTCTGTCTCTTTCTTTTTCTCTGTGCATAGTCGGAGGAGCGAAATTATTTGGCCTTCTAAAACCTCCTTTATTCTCGGTGTTTTGAGGGCCCTTGTACATTTGCTTTCTTTCCACCTTCAATCTCTCCACCTCTTCTTTAAGGAGGTTCATATCTCGGGTCAGCTCATTTACTTGAGAGTGGGGCAATGATGGGCTGGAAGTTGAGGCTTCCGACTTTTCCTTTCTTTTGTCTGTGTCGGCCTGGTTCCTCAGTCTGTCAGCTGCCAATATGTTGGATTCCACTTCTATAGCTACATCTTGCATCTGAGCTAAAGATGTGGCTCTTCTTTCTCTTAACACGAGACAGAAATCAGGGTCAAATGCACTAGCATAGGAAATTTGAGCAGAGGCTTCTGAGGGTTTAATCTCTGCACGAATTTTGTTGTACATCTCATTAAACCTTTTGGAGAAGTCTAAGACAGACTCTCCTTCCATTTTTCTCAGAGACCCAAACTCTGTCATGTAATACATATAATCTTTTCTGTCTCCCCACTGCCTCAGGAAAACGTTATCCAAGGCTTCAATGCCAGCAATAGACCCAGGGGCCAGGCCTCAGAACCACTTCCTTACTTCTCCATCTAGGCTCTGGACAAAGACTCTCATCCAGACATCTTCACTCTCGATATTCAAGTTGTCTGCATAGCTGTAAAAGGAAGCTAGGTGCTCTTCAGCAGTTATGTCTCCCTCCCCACTGAACTTGGGCATGTACTTCAAAAAGTCTCCAGCAGAGAGAGGGTTGAGAGGCTGGGGTAGAATCAAAGGAGCATATCTGGCAGCAACTATGGCATCCATTCTGTTCGGAGGGGGATTAACACCAGCCATAGGGATGTTAGGCAGAGGAGAACTCATCGGAGATGGAGTATGAACGGGAGACGTTGGAACAACGGTTCTTGGAGGAGACAACGGAGGAGACAAAGAGAGAGCTTCTCTTTGTGCAACAGTAACAATGAAAGGAGGGGTGGTGAAACCTTCAGAAGCTTGAGGTCTGTGATGAGGCAAGACCTCCAGGGAAGGGGGAGTGACAAGAATCTCTCCTTCTGATACCAGACCAGGAGGAGAAAACTCAGTAGGAACACTCCCAAAGTTCAGAAAACGGGAAACCTCAGAGGAAGGACGACTAGGAAGCTGAGAATATGAAAATGGAGTTCTCACAGAAGGGGAGGGCGTATTACCTGTTTCAGCGACAGAAACCTCTTTTGCATATCTCTTTCCCTTTCTGCACACTGCTTCCGCGTCAGCTTCTGATGTGGCTAAAGGCAAGTGTGGATTAGACCTTGTGTGTCTGCCTCTCGAAGCCACAGTTGATAGAGCAGGTTCTTCCCAGCGGAGTTGTCACAATGGAGTCGCCGGGTGCACAGTAGCAATCTGCAAGTTCTAATATCTGATGCACCTTCAGAATCAGCTGATCTTTGTCATTCAATCCCGGGGAAAATATTCAACTTTGTCCCCGGCAACGACACCGGAAATGTTGGATTCCAGAAGTCACTTCTGGATTACTAGCAGGAGCAAAGCCCGACACCCATCAGTTTAATGTCACGATTTGTTTGAAAGGAGTGATCAAATGGGGGGAAACTCAGAACAATATCGTCTCAACTCAGAAACTAGGCCGGGCATGCACGAATGAGTGAGGTCTTGCATAAACTTCAAACAGTGAGTTGCAAATAAAGGGTGAGTAGGTGGAAGACTTGCATGAGAAAGGTGCAAAGGTATATCATAAACATTAGGTTCATCACAGACTGGAGAAGAATGCATTCAAACGCAAAATCCTTTTACATTCAAACACAAAAAACCAGAGGGCACAACAATGTCACAACAAATCCTTTATCATAACAAGATTGTTAAATCCACGCGAATCCTTCGACTATGGATTCTATGGCATAAGATGAAACAAAGATGGAAGAAGGAGAACTGTTTATTATAAACCAAAAAGTCTCAAACAAAGACACATGACCTAGAAGCTAGAATGTTCACTGAAACTTTACAGTCGGGAGCTTAGATCTACCATCGATAGATACAAAAATGGCAAAAATGCCTACATATACTCAAAATAACAGCAGCAGCAGAACCAAGATACTGCATTGAAGGCTTTGCGTCTGCATGGATTCTGACACTCTGTAGCCGCAATCCTTGAATAACCGTGCAACTTAGGGAAGACGCGATCGATCTTCTGACAGTTTATTCAGCGAATCGACGTGCCTTTAATCCCATGCAGGACTTTCCCATTATGGCGGAGGCAATGTCTAACCACCACCAACCACTTCAATAACTTCTTCTTGGGATTGAGAATGGCCTGGCCAACTCAGCATTTCGGGATATGGAAGACCCCTCACGCTACCACCTGGACTAACTGAAAAGCTTGAGGGATGGGCATGAAAGGCCAACACGGCGAATGGGGCGAATGATAGGAGTGATGGCATCGGATTACAAGGTCACAAAGGGAATGGCGTGGCGCGGGAAGAGTGACAAAGGAGGGCTCATGGTGGAATAAAACAGGCGGAAGAGGGGGGAAGATGAGGGATAGTGGATTCGTTCTTTGGCAAGAGGCTGACGTGGAGAAGGAGCGAGACACACAGTAGGTGGTGACTGGATAGCGAGATGGAGGACGGGCCACCTGGGCGAAGATGGGGAGGTGGATGGATGACACACGACAGTAAGGGGGAGGTGGAAAGGAAGGTGTCACGATGGGAGAAGGGCCCACACGGGGTTAAAGACAGGGCAACTGAGAAAGTCCAGGCCGCGCCTGAGCTGTTGATCTGGGCTCCTCGATCATAGCCGTCGAAAAACTATATCCACGATTCCGGACCCCCCCTCCACTTAAAGGTAGAAAGGCGCNCGGGCGCACTAATCTGAGCCATTGGAGAGGTGCGCTCCCGATTCTGGACCCCCCCCCCCCTTGCTTAAAGGTCGAAAGGCAAGGGGGGTCCAAAATTTTCTGTGCGCCGTCGATCTAGGCAGGCAAAATCTAGTCGTCTAAAGGTGACTCTCGTTTAATGTAGATGTGCTTGCGCCCAAAACTTAGGATAAGTGGGTTTTGACCCACTTCTTGGCAATTCAACCCCTTAGCCAGAAATACCGCTAACAGCTACTTAGAGTAAGCTAGGCTAGGCTAGGCTAGGTAGAGAAGACTAGGATAGACTAGGCTAGGTAGAGTAAAGTAGGCTAGGCTAGGCTAGGTAGAGTAGACTAAGATAGAGTAGGTTAGGCTAGGCTAGGCTAGTTTAGGTGGAGTAGGCTAGGATAGTGTAGTCTAGGGTAGGCTAGGATAGAGTAGGCTAGGCTAGGCTAGGTTAGGATAGGATAGAGTAGACTAGGATAGGTAGAGTAGGCTAGGCTAGTATAGAGTAGGCTAGGCTAACAAGAGTAGGCTAGGATAGATTAGGCTAGGCTAGGGTAGTTTAGGTAGAGAAGGCTAGGTAGAGTAGGCTATGCTATGCTATGCTAGGCTAGGCTAGGCTAGGCTAGTCTAGGTANAGGCTAGGGTAGTTTAGGTAGAGAAGGCTAGGTAGAGTAGGCTATGCTATGCTAGGCTAGGCTAGGCTAGGCTAGGCTAGTCTAGGTAGAGTAGGCAAGGATAGAGTAGGCTATGCTAGGCTAGATAGAGAAGGCAAAGATAGAGTAGGCTAGGCTAGGTTAGGCTAGGATAGAGTAGGCTAGGATAGAGTAGTCTAGGTTAGGATAGAGTAGGCTAGGTAGAGTAGTCTAGGCTAGGATAGAGCGGGCTAGGTCAGGATAGAGTAGGCTAGGCTTAGTTAGGCTAGGATAGATTAGGCTAGGCTAAGTAGAGTAGGGTAGGTAGAGTACGTTAAGATAGAGTAGGCTAGGATAGAGTAGGCTAGGCTAAGATAGAGTAGGCTAGGCTTGGTAGAGTAGGCTAGGATAGAGTAGACTAAGATAGAGTTGGCTAGGCTAGGTATTGTATGTTAGGATAGAGTAGGCTAGGCTAGGCTAGGTAGAGTAGGCTAGGATAGGCTAGGTAGAAAAGGCTAGGATGAAGCATGCGAGGCTAGACTAAGCTAGGATAGAGTAGGCTAGGCTAGGCTAGGCTAGGTAGATTAGGATAGGCTAGGTTAGCAAGGCTAGGATATAGTAGTCTAGGATAGAGTAGGTTAGGCTAGTGTAGACTAGAATAGAGTAGGCTAGGCTAGGGATAGTAAGCTAGGATAGAGTGGGATTTTCTAGGCTAGGCTAAGAAGAGTAGGCTAGGTAGAGAAGGCTAGGCTAGACTAGGCTAGGATAGGATAGAGAAGGCCAGGCTACACTAGGCTAGGTAGCATCGATTAGGATAGAGTAGGGTAGGCTAGGGTAAAGTAGGCTAGGCTAGTTAGAGTAGGCTAGGCTAGTTAGAGTAGGCTAGGCTAGGCTAGACTAGGTCGAGTAGGCTATGCTAGGCTAGGCTAGGTCGAGTAGGCTAGGCTAGACTTGTCTAGGTAGAGTAGGCTAGGATAGAGTAGGCTATGCTAGGTGTAGGCTAGGATAGAGTAAGCTAGACTAAGGTAGGCTAGGCTAGGCTAGGCAAGGCTAGGTAGAGTAGTCTAGGCTAGGATATAGTAGGTTACGTAGAGTAGGGTAGGCAGAGTAGGCTAGGCTAGGATAGTGTAGGCTAGGCTAGGTAGAGTAGGCTAGGATAGAGTAGGCTAGGCTAGGCTAGGCTAGGTAGAGTAGGCTAGGATAGAGTAGGCTAGGCTAGGCTAGGCTAGGTAGAGTAGGCTAGGGTAGAGTAGTCTAGGCTTGGCTAGGCTAGGATAGCCTAGGTACAGTAGGCTAGGATAGGTAGAGTAGGTTAGGATAGAGTCGGCTAGGATAGAGTAGGCTAGGCTATGTTAGGTTAGGATAGAGAAGGCTAGTCCAAGTAGAGTAGACTAGGCTAGGCTCAACTAGGTAGAGTATGCTAGGCTAGGCTATGATAGAGTAGGCTAGGTTAGACTAGCATAGGTAGAGTAGGCTAGGATAGGTATTGTAGGATAAGTAGAGTAGGCTAGGCTAGGCTAGGCTAAGTAGAGTAGACTAGGTGGAGTAGGCTAGGCTAGGTTAGGCTAGGTAGAGTAGGCTAGGATGGAGTAGGCTAGGCTAGGTAGAGTAGGCTATGATAGAGTAGGCTAGGCTAGGCCATGATAGAGTAGGTTAGGATAGAGTAAGCTATGTAGAGTAGGCTAAGCTAGGCTAGGTAGAGTAGGATAAGGTAGGATAGGGTAGGTAGTGTAGGCTAAGGTAGGCCAGGTAGAGTAGGCTAGGGTAGGCTAGGATAGGTAGAGTAGGCTAGGGTAGGCTAGGCTAAGAATAATAGGCTATGTAGAGTAGGTTAGGCTAGGTAGAGTAGGCTAGCATAGAGTGGGTTAGCGTAGGATAGGCTAGGTAGAATAGGCTAGGATAGAGTAGGCTAGGCTAGGATAGGATAGAGTAGGGAAGGCTAGGTAGAGTAGGCTAGGTAGAGAAGCCTAGGCTAGTCTAGACTAGGTAGAGTAGGCTAGGAAAGAGTAGGCTAGGTAGAGTAGGCTAGGTTGGAGTAGGCTAGGATAAAGTAGGCTAGGCTAGGCAAAGATAGGATAGAGTATGCTAGGCTAGGTAGAGTAGGCTAGGAAAGAGTAGGCTAGGCTAGGATAGAGTAGGTATGGCTAAGTAGAGTAGGCTAGGATAGAGTAGGATTGGCTAGGCTAGGCTAGGTAGAGTAGGCTAGGTAGAGAAGGCTAGGCTAGGATAGGATAGAGTAGGCTGGGCTAGGCTAGGTAGAGTAGGCTAGGATAGACTAGGCTACGCTAGGTTAGAGTAGGCTAGGCTAGGCAAGGTAGAGTATGCTAGGCTAGGCTAGTTTAGGTAGAGTAGGCTAGGATAGACTAGGCTAGGCTAGGCTAGCCTACAATAGGCTAGGTTAGGTAGAGTAGACTAGGATAAAATTGAGTAGGCTAGGGTAGGTTGAGTAGGCTAGGCTAGGCTTCGATAGGTAGAAAAGTCTAGGATAGAGTAGGCTAGGCAACGCTAGGATAGAGTAGGCTAGGCTAGGATAGACAAGGCTAGGCTAGGTTAGGATAGAGTAGGCTAGGCTAGGTAAAGTAGGCTAGGCTAGGATAAAATAGACTAGGCTAGGCTAGGTAGAGTAAGCTAGGTAGTGTAGGCTAGGATAGAGTAGGCTAGGCTAGGATAGAGTACGCTATGTTAGGTAGAGTAGGCTAGGCTAGGTAGAGTAGGCTAGGATAGAGAAGGCTAGGCTAGGTAGAGTAGGTTAGGATAGAGTAGGCTAGGCTAGGCTAGGCTAGGCTAGGTTAGGCTAGGCTAGGTAGAGTAGCCAGAGTAGGCTAGGATAGGTTGAGTAGGCTAGGCTAGGCTAGGATATGATAGAGTAGGCTAGGCTAGGTAGAGTAGAGTAGGCTAGGCTGGGCTAGGTAGAGTAGGCTAGGCTAGACCATGATAGAGTAGGCTAGGCTAGGTCGAGTAGGCTAATTATAGTAGGGTAGTATAGAGTAGGCTAGGCTAAGCTAGGGATAGTAGGCTAGGTAGAGTAAGCTAGGCTACACTAGGTAGAGTAGGCTAGGTAGAGTAGAGTAGGTTAGGTAGAGTAGGCCAGGCTAGAGTATAGTAGGCTAGGCTAGGTAGAGTAGGCTAGGATAGAGTAGGCTAGGCTAGGATAGAATAGGCTAGGCTAGGTAGAGTAGGCTAGGCTAGGCTAGGTAGAGTAGGCTAGGCATGGCTAGACTAGGTAGAGTAGGCTAGGCTAGGTAGAGTTGGCTAGGATAGAGTAAGCTAGGCTAGGCTAGGTTAGGATAGAGTAGGCTAGGCTAGGTAGAGTAGGCTAGGCTAGGCTCGGCTAGGTAGAGTACGCTAGGCAAGGCTACGATAGAGTAGGCTAGGCTAGGTAGAGTAGGCTAGGATAGAGTAGGCTAGGCTAGGATAGGATAGAGTAGGATTGGCTTGGCTAGGCTAGGTAGAGTAGGCTAGGCTAAGCTAGGTAGTGTAGGCTAGGATAGAGTAGGCTAGGCTAGGTTAGGCTAGGTAGAGTAGGCTAGGCTAGGTTAGGCTAGGTAGAGTAGGCTAGGATAAAGTAGGCTATGCTAGGCTAGGCTAGGATAGGATAGAGTAGGCTAGGCTAGGTAGAGTAGGCTAGGCTAGGATAGAGTAGGCTAGGCTAGGTAAAGAAGGCTAGAATAGATTAGACTAGGCTAGGCTAGACTAGGTAGAGTAGGCTAGGAAGAGTAGGCTAGGCTAGGCTAGGCTAGGTAGAGTAGGCAAGGATAGAGGAGGCTAGGCTAGGCTAGGTAGAGTAGTCTTGTTTAGGCTAGGCTAGGCTAGGTAGAGAAGGCTATGATAGAGTATGCTAGGCTAGGCTAGGCTAGGATAGAGTAGGCTAGACTAGGATAGACTAGGTTGAGTAGACTAGGATAAAGTAGGCGAGGCTAGGTAGAGTAGGCTAGGATAGAGTAGGTTAGGCTAGGCTAGGCTAGAGTAGGCTAGGTAGAGTAGGATATGCTGGGCTAGGTAGAGTAGGCTAGGTAGAGTAGGATATGCTGGGCTGGGTAGAGTAGGCTAGGATAGAGTAGGGTAGGGTAGGCTAGTGTAGGTGTAGTAGGCCAGGATAGTGTAGTCTAGGGTGGGCTAGGATAGAGTGTTCTAGGCTAGGTATAGTAGGCTAGGCTAGGATAGAGTAGGCTAGGCTAGGTAGAGTAGGCTAGGCTAGGCTAGACTAGGCTAGGCTAGGTTAAGCTAGGCTCGGCTAGGCTAAGCAAAGCTAGACTAGGCTTAGCTAGGTTAAGCTAGGCTAAGCTAGGCTAAGCTAAGCTGAGCTAAGCGAGGCAAAGCTAGGCTAAGCTAGGGTAGGATAAGCTAGGATAAGCTAAGCTAGGCTAAGCTAGGCTAGGTTAAGTTAGGCTAGTCTAGGTTATGCTAAGCTAGGCTAAGCTAGGCTAGGTTAACCTAAGCTAAGCTAGCGGTTAAGATAAGTAGGATAGGCTAGGTTAGGCAGGCTAGGATAGAGTAGGCTAGGCTACGCTAGGCTAGGATAGAGTAGGCTAGGCTAGGTAGAGTAGGCTAGGATAGAATAGGATTGGCAGGGCTAGGCTAGGTAGAGTAGGCTAGGTAGAGAAGGCTAGGCTAGGCTAGGGTAGAGTAGTCTAGACTAGGCTAGATAGCATAGGCTAGGATAGGGAGCGTCGGTTAGGATAGAGTAGGCTAGGCTAGGATAGAGTCGGCTATGCTAGGTAGAGCAGGCTAGTCTAGGTAGAGTAAGCTATGATAAAGTAGGCTAGGCAAGGCTAGGCTAGGTAGAGTAGGCTAGGCTAGGTAGAGTAAGCTAGGTAGTGTATGCTAATCTAGGCTAGTCTAGGTAGAGTAGGTTAGGTTAGAGTTGGCTAGAGTAGGCTAGGCTAGGTAAAGTAGGCAAGGATAGAGTAGGCTAGGCTAGGCTAGGTAGAGTAGGCTAGGCTAGGATAGAGTAGGCTAGGTAGAGTAGGCTAGGCTAGGATAGAGTAGTCTAGGCTATGTAGAGTAGGCTAGGCTAGGTAGAGTAGGCCTGGATAGAGTAGGCTAGGCTAGACTAGGCTAGGCTAGGCTAGGCTAGGCTAGGCTAAGTGGAGTAGGCTAGAATAGAGTAGGCTAGGCTAGGCTAGGTAGAGTAGTCTAGGCTAGGTAGGGTAGGCTAGGATAGAGTAGGCTTGGCTAGGTAGAGTAGGTAGAGTACGCTAGGATAGGTAGAGTAGGCTAGGATAGAGTAGCCTAGGCTAGGCAAGGTTAGGATAGAGCAGGCTAGGTTAAGTAGAGTAGAGTAGGCTAGGCTCGGCTAGGTAGAGTAGGCTAGGCTAAGCTATGATAGATTAAGCTAGTCTAGGTAGAGTAGACTAGGATAGAGTAGGCTAGGGTAGGCTTGGA
>JASDQU010100538.1:113675-165787 GCA_032191745.1 Picea mariana
CTTCTTGCAATTCTTCGTGCGACGTGCCCTTCAGGATGCACCCCGTGCTCCAAGGGTGCCACTCGCTGCTTGACGGATTGGTAGAATCTATAACCCTCTTAGAGTCAAAACTCCGTCCGGTGAACTTGTGGGAGACTAAAGGCTTCTAAGGAATAAGGTCCCCACCTTATTGCGCGCCCCTTAGAATCACGTGAGCTACTGTCGCAGTCTGCCCTCACGACATTGTGGATCCTCTCGAACTAGGTAATCGTTAACCTACAGTTCGAGCCACGGCGGGAGTGCTAATAGGCTGTGGCAGGGCTGCTGCCACACCTCTCCCTCACTCTCTCTGGAACTCGTGTGTGGCCCCTTTACTCCTTATGTGAGTCTGGTTGGCAAGCTATCATCAACCTGCATCATCAACTGTCATGTCAGATTATGTCAACAACATATCATAATATCAATAACATATCATCAAAATGAAACAATATCATCATAAACGAAACAACTCATATAACCCACTCCCTGACTCAATCCGGAGTCCAAAGGAGTTCCACCGATGCCACTGCATCCTCAAGGTCCGAAACCCTGCACACTCAATGAAACTGAGTCAGCAACACCTGTCTACATCAAGGTGGTAACACATCATGTCATATAATTTAACGCATCATAATGAATGGAAAACAGTTTTATCATCATAAAAGTCCAAATCAATATACCAAACAACCCTAGAAGCTACTCATTCACCATGAGAATATAAACTTTAAAATCATATCAGAAAGTACACAAAGTTTGGAAAGAAAAATACCCTTCATATACACAAAAAATGAAGATAGAAGTGCATACCAACAACTTATCATAAGTTGGTACAAGTTTGTTCTTCAAGATGATCACAAGGTAGGACACTCCAATGCATCCAAACCCTAGCTAAGGAATCCACAATAAAAAACATACCTTAACCTACAAACATGGCCTAGCCAGGCATCACACCAAGATACTCCTAGCCACTCCAAAGGCTAAAAAACAAGCTAGCATCAACACCAACATGTCCAACCCTATATTTTTCTCACATCTTGCCTCACACAAGCTCTCAAAGTATTCTCTAGTTTTTATTTTCCACGAACCCTAGTTCATTCTCACACAAGGACATCAACCTTATCACTTCAAGTCTCCTCTAGGTTTTTCCTCTCACAAACCCTATCACCTTCCTCCTTCACATAAATACAATTACAAAGACTTAAGACAAGTTCATTCTCAAGATACAATGATATAAGGAACTTTACTCATTTTGTACAACTAGAGACTCTCTCCTCCCTTTATATAGAATAGGTGAGGGAGATGAACAATAATAATGTGGAATAATTCCACAAGCAACCTAATATAATCCTCAAGATAATGTCTCCAAATAAAACACCACTCTCCTTGAGGTGTACAGTAAGGAAAATTTTAAGGATTCATATTTATATTAAAGTGTATAAATCTTGGTGAATGATAAGTATATTGTTACAAAGAAAATCACCCTATGGAATGGGGTAAACCACAAAAGATGGAAATGATTGCATAAATCGACTATGATCTCAAGTATGATATATAAACAAATATGCTAACAAGACAAGATAAAGATCCTACCTCATCCATACGTTTGATGAAGTCCACCGTTGAGCACTTGACTCAAAGAAATACACTTGCAACTTATACTCGACAATCAATATACACAAGAATATGGTGATAATACATAAATTTAGCACATATAATAGCATAATCCATCAATATTCATAACAAATACGCCCATGGAATAAAAATTCATTTATTTTCAAGACATTAATTGGACGAGAAAATAGTATTTCTATTAAAATGTAATCAATAGAAGTGTATGAATGACAAACTTATGTGTCGGGATGTTTGGAACCGAGAAACTAAGTCCCTTCCAGCTAGGCCTCCACCACTTCAATCTGCCACCAAAGACAAGCTCATATAAGAGAGACAATGAGGTACTCCATCAAATAGGGAAGAGCTTGGGGGATGAAAAATGTGTTCAAACTTAAAAGGACAAAGGGATGCAGACTCAATATGAAGTGAATAATTTCTCCAGAGTAACTTTTCTCTCAAAGTTGAATTCTTCTCCCTCTTTCCACAGCTTGGATAAGGCCCATTTATAGCCTTCAAATGGAATTGAAGGGCCGAGTCGAAATGTTTCTAGTATATGGAAGGTCAAGGATCATGGATCTCATGACGTGACAAGGAAACCTGACACCATTTTTTAATTTTGAGCACAAAACCTGATGTACGTGGGCTATAATGGTGTAGCCTGCGTATACACATGTTGTATAGTTGTTAGGGCACATATATGTGGAAAAATACAATTTTTAGCTCTGGGAACTGCAAAAAGGGACTTCAAGTCTGCATAGGGAGATGGAAAAGGCCTTTTGATAAAGCTGCATGGGGTGAGGAAAATATTGCTATAAGAAATGCCCCCTAATGTGTGAGGTTAGAGGAGTATCTGCAATGGGCAAAAAATATTATAATTCCCAAAAGTGGAGTAATGGAGACTCAGTTGGATGAACTGGTTTCTCATAATAATATTACAATCCAAAATCACTTTGCGCACATGGTTGCCAATTGAATTACACTACATATCCATATGGAAATATACCAAACAGTTATTCATGGCCATGAATAGGAAATAAAAAGGTAGATACATGCCATAGGCTGTCATAGTCATGAACAAGGCCTAGTGAAAACCAGTCTCAAAATCAATCTGAAGATATTTGTATACAATGGAGTACAATCTAATATCCCATGATCACTGAAGTCATATAGGTATTGGTCCAATGAATGATAGCAATAGGTTAGGAAAGCTGCGACTATGAATTAATGTCTTCAAGTATTCTACACGATCCGCCAAAGGTGCAAGTCTACATCATGTGAATAAAGGAGTTGAGTTCGAACATAATGAGAATTCATTTGATTACCAATCATTAAGGCATATTGCTAACAAATGCGAGACAACCTACCAATAATGAAAGTAGGTATCAAGGCACCGAGTACATTCTTACAAGTGTGAATAAATGTGTTGAGGTCGAACACTTAAAGAATCCATCGATCAAGAGACATTGATGTATTCCCAATTATCTATGGAGAGAGAACCTGCCACTAATGACAACAAGCCTCTAGATACTCATAGGACTCTAGGTCTCTTTTCCAGAACAGATGGGATGAATTTGATGGAAGGAGACCTATCGAAAGGAGAGCATTAAGGAATATCTCATCGTTCAGCATGAGGTACAAAGCAGGAGTTGGATTATTTGGAGGAACTCATATGAAGAACATGTTCATGGACCAACGAACCTGTGCATCTTTTGCATGCACCAGATGTAAGTAGTGTACGAAAAAGACCCTCTGAATAGAAACCAATAAGGAAATTTGTCGAAAAAGGTGAGGAAACCACCGATAAGGCTAATGGCATCCAAGGCATTGCATGAATCCCACTATGTGAATAGATTTATTTTCTTCGAACCAAAGGGAAACCCCCCAGTCAACGACCAATGAGGAGATGTCAACTGTTGGGTTCAAGGTTACCTACCCATAAGGAAAGTAGGATCAAGGTGCACAGTAGGACTACAAATTCATGTAACTCTGAGACACACTGAAAGTATGGCTGACATGCAAAGTAAATAGTTTTGAGAAATGGTCGACACATGCTGATAGAAATCCTTTGAATAAAAGCATGAGACATATGGATGAATCTGGAAACATAGACTCAATGATGAAACTTTGTGATGAAAGAGGCACCAATCAAAATCTCCATGGGGACTAGAAGAGTGATGTTGGATTACTGAGAGGGGGGGGGGTGAATCAGTGTAACGTCCCCATCGTTACAACTATAAGCGAAGAAAAAAGTGCAATTTTTTTTGTTTTGTTTTTAAGGTAGGAGGAAACAACAAATATAGTTAATCATCACAACTTGATGATGAACACAACACACGCAAACGCTAACACATCAGGCGACTAGATGAACATGCGATAATCAAGACGGATAAAAATGACTACCCACCCAACCCAAGCAAGGCAACGCCTACAAGCTAAAGGACAACATCGATTACGATGAACACTCACCCACATCGAGAAACATGGGACTTCGACCAGGTTATCATTCACCTCTATCTATCAGGGCGTGTGATGATCCCCTCATCTGGAATCATGCCGACACCAGGTGATAGGCATGAAAGTAGCCATGGTACAACATAACATAACTGGACCATTAACCTAGGATGAAATCAATGCGCTAGGATACCGAATTAAATGTATCACCCACAACGACTAACCCTAGCACCCAATCGACAAGTCAACAAGATGCAAGGGAGTCCGACAACTAGATCATCCAATCAACACATTAACTTCCTTGCGCAACAAACTCCTTCTATAATCATTAAATAATTATTATTACATCAATTAATTCATGGTAACCCTTCTCCAATTCCGTTATTAGATATGAAATTTCATAAGGAGGAATTTTCTCTTGTTTAACTAAAAAAAATGGCATGTGTCCTTTAAAACAATATAACCTTGTCCTTTAAACTTGAATTTGCTATCCTTTAAACTGGAACAGTAAAACAAAATTTCTATCTAGGGAACACATTTAAAAATTCTTATCTATATAATCTATATATTGGTATTACAGCATCACATTAGATATAAAAATGATGTCCTTACGTAATAAATTCGCTAGTTACACACAACATGCAATGCACTAGACCCAACGTGGTTATCTACAAAATATCATTGTTGTCTAAATTTAATTCTCTATATAATCTCTCTCTATACAAATAATAGATATTAGGGATAATATCAGTGATGATATACAATTAAAGACATGGTCATCTAATTAAAGTGCTCTCCCTTAATGATATTTATAATAATGATATGTACTATCCCATTGCTTTCATACACCTCCTACCACACCAAGATTATCACATAACCTTAATAACACAGTCAAAACGCTATAAACAACAATAATGATACAATATTAAAAGTGATGTATGGTATCATTGTCATTTAAAGCTATGAGATAGCCAGGAAAATAATGAAGTGGTTGTGTATTGCATGTAACATAAAATCATTGGGTTAAGGAATGTATAAATCGTTGCCATATATATAATAGATAAATATAAATTAAATAACTATTGTTTAAAAATAAGTCCGTTGCCATTTCACCTGTAAAAATGCAACCATTACCTCCTTAAAAAACACAACCAATATACTAGTGAAAATGCAACATCTACACAATAAAAACGTCATCTGATACATTCATTTTCTGTCTAACAACACATGATATCCTTAACATAATTTCACTGCCATTACACCCCACCGGTTACACAAGAGAAACACCAACCAAGGTGTAGTAAAATCGTTGGTCAATACACAGAGGATAGGTTTCCCACACCTCCAATTCATAGTAAATGCGCCCACCATTACCGACACACCAGCAAGAATTTCATCAAATAAATACACAGTCCACATAGCAATCAATCGTTGTGCTTCTAATTCAGGGATATCGATGGAATTCACATCATATATATATAAGACGTATACATATATTACTGGAGCATGTATCTATATACATATCACAGGAATACGCATCTTATCTCAGGAATGCACATCATATCTATGTATCAGATATTGCTAACCACGATATATAAAACTCGTTGTTCTCAGTACTCCTTCATGCATTTATATAATACGCTGTCAAGAACACATAACCACGTTGTCTTATACAACTCAAGTAATATAAAATATGAACATGATTTTACTAGTTACAATCTACCATCACACATCATATATATTAATTCTCGTTCACCCATTAAAGATAAAATCATTGTTAATATATTTACATTTTCTATACCAGGAAAATGCAGGGTAATCAACTATTTTTCTATCCCAACATAGCACACAAAATCACTGTCTCAAAGTTAAAAAATAGGTATGTCATCACTAAAGGGATTGTCTGGTAAATTGTGGTTCAAAAACGCAGGTATGAAGTCAATCGTAGACAAGGAAGGGATGATTCAATCAAGTGCAGAAATTGAGAAAGGCAGAGGTTATCATTAATAAAGCGTTGTTAGGGTAAATCACAGAGGTTAAAAAAACAACGATTTTGGTCCCAAGAATGGCAAGTCGTAGCCTTGGAAAAAGGGAAAAATTGTTAGGTAACACTTGGGAAAAAATGCAGTCTTATCCAACAACAAGAGCAGTCTCCATAAGGGTCAATCATAATGAAATATGAAATGAAATGAAGACAACGAAATGACCAAATTCACCAGGTAATCAGGCTATGGATGGGGTCTTAAAAGTGGCAAATCACCAGAAAATTAAATCCAGAGATGAAAATGCCTTCATTATATAAAAACACAAAGCAAAATACCTGACAAGGAGCAAACCAAATAAAAAAAATGCAGAGTTAAGAATCAGGGAAATAGGAACGATAACAATGGAGGATTTACTCAACACAGTAAAGTGCAAAGACCCTTAATCAGCCAAGAACAAACAACAGAGGTGGACGACTGACAGGAACATCCTTCGCTCATCATCTATGCACAAAAAAGAAGGGCATTGAGATTCATAGGTCTATTAATGTCGAAGTGACGACCGTAGATCAGGCTCTTGACCAACTTCTCATGCATGGACTGCTGAGCTAGAGATGAAGGAAAAAATAAACTGCAATCGTCACAATCAATAAACAACAGGATGGTCAAGATATGTAGGGATCGAAGGCCATGGGAAAACAACATCGAGCCAAAGGCTATGGGAAAATTTTAGTCATCAACTAGAATGCTAAGACAATATTTTTTCGTACTCAATTAAACATGCAAAACTAAAATCATAAATCATACTAACAATCTACCATGCAACAATAAAGGAAGCATATTGTTTCCCATTCGCCCGCTTTGATTTTATGTCCCGCGTGCTTTGTGCAACTCTCACTTGTCGACTGATGAGACTTCACTAGTACCTCCCAGCCAATGCTAGAGGTACTCTTCTTCCCCCTTATCCCCCTAAGCCACAAAGGAGCCACACACACTAACCAGAGAATCAACTAGCTCCCATCTCGCCTCACAAGGTCGAGCTACCACTCCTCACCATGCTGGGCATCCCAACTCCCACAAGCTAAGTTAATCAAGTATAGATTTATGTAGCATAACATTACACAAAACACAAGAGTCCATCATCCTTCTCCTCCCTCCATTAAATAGAGTTTTGAATTCCTTTACTTTCCCAAATCCCATTTAATTAAATGTTTAATAATTTAATTCATAAAAATCATCTTCGTACATGTGTCACCCATCCCCTTCATTCCTCCAGAAATTAATTTCATTAATTAATTAATTACCCCTATTTCCCTCACCCACCTAAAATCATTCCTAGAATTGCTCCTAGGTGTACCCATATCCCCTTACAAGTTTTAATGACTTTCCCCCATGCTAATTTACTAGTTGAGTTTAAATTAGAAAGTTCTTAAATGCTAGATACCTTACTAAGTTAGACTATTTGCTTTTTCCTTGTGTTTCCCCTTCCTTTTATGTTTCCCTCTTTTTCCTAGTTTCCTAATTATTTTATATTTCCCTCTTTCCCATTTTATTTAAACTCAAAAAGGCATGTGCAGAAACTTACCATTTTTCCCTTTTTCTTTTTAATGAATAAATTTTTAATTAGCATAATAGTAAAACAACTATTTCCCTTTTTTTTAAATTTTATCCCAAAAGATTTTTATAAGTCAATTTAATTTCTTAACCCCTTCTTGTCATAAGATTAATGAAGATTATCATTATTATTTATTTTATTTTTATATATAAATATTTTTTTATTTATTTTTAATTTTTTTGTAAATAGATACAAATTTTATCACAAGTATAATTTAGACCTAGATTTTATTTTCCTAGGTTGGGCGACATTTTATTACGGGAAAAGTTTAAAATATTCCTTAACATGTTATTCATCCTAAATCCATATAGGTTTATCCAATTATTAAATAACAACGTGACATGCCCTTCATGATGCACTAGGTGCTCCAAGGGTGCCACTCGCCTCTTTCTGTTTATTTTGCGCGACATGCCCTTCAGGACGCACTATGTGCTCCAAGAGTGACACTCGCCTCTTTCCATTTTTCTTGTTCTATGTACCCTTTAGGACACACCACGTGCTCCAAGGGTGCCACTCACCTCTTGACTGACTTGGTAGGCATCAAAAACCACTAGAGTCAATACTCTGCCAGGTGATCTTGTGGGAGACTAAGGGCCTCTAAGGAATAAGGTCCCTGCCTTATTGTGCACCCCTTAGAATCATCATGAGTGACTATCGCAGTCTTCCCTCATGACATCGTGGGTCTTCTTGAACTAGGTAGTCGTTAACCTACTGTTCGAGTGATGATGGAAGTGCTAGTAGGCTGTGGCAGGGATGTTGTCCACACCTCTCCCTCAACGTCTCTAGTAGTTGTGTGTGACCCCTCTACTCCACATGTGAGTCTGGTTGGAAAGCTATCGTCAGCCACAAATCATGTCAGATATAGTATCCATAATCATATCATCTAATCAAATGTACAAAGGTCATATATATAACAATCAAACCCCCAAAAGACCACTCCCTGACTTGATCCAGAGTCCAAGGGGTTTCTTCAATGCCTCTGCATCCTCGAGGTCCAACATCCTGCACACTTAGGAAAACTGATTTAATAACACCTGTCTATGTCAATGCATCACCTCATAATCATAATCAAATGCCCAAAAGTATAATAATATGAATCACTTGCGAGAAAGTGTCCTCAAGAATACGTTTGCTCAGTGCACGCAAGAGTGGGATGTTACATACACCCCCTCTTGGTATAAACTTTGTCCCAAAGTTTCATAGTATGTAAGTGCTAAAATAATGTGTATCACAGTATCATAAGTCTATCTATCAAACGAAAATGGAAACTGTTGGCACATATCATATGCATCCTCTGAGGTCACCGAGTGTGGACTATAGTTGTCCCAATGGACCTTGACTTGAGCTACTGTTCAAAGCCATAGTTTTTGAATGCAATGATCCAAGTTGCGTATCATCTCAACCATGAGCACCCCCTCATCCTACACCCACAATATTCTCAAGTCAAACATGTGTAGGATCACTAATCATAATGTCTCAAACAGAGATGTGAAAGACATCATGCATATGCCTTAAGAATCAGGCGAGGCTAGCCATTAGGCCACGAGCCTCTATTTTCCATAGTCTCATAGGATCCCATGAACTTAGGAGATAGTTTATCCCATTTTTTGAACTTGATCAAACTCTTATGTGGTTTCTTCCACAAAAATACTCGATCGTCACATTGTAACTACGGTCAACACGATGTGCATCAACATAACTCTTTTGTCTATCCTGCGCTTCCTTGATCCTTTGTCTTATAGTTTGCATTTAATATTCCAATTCTGGATCACTTGCAGTCCCACCAGGACCCTATCCTCAAGCCGATCCCAACTCAAAGGCATCCGACATGGTCACCAGTAAAGAAACTCGAAAGGCGCCATCTTAATGGTGCCTTGGTAACAGTTGTTATAAGTGAATTCTACCAGTGGCAAGAATTCTTCCCAATTCTTTTGTTGGTCCATCCCATACATGAGAAACATGTCCTCCAAGGTATGGTTCGTTCATTCGGTCTACCCTTCAGTGTTCGGGTGATATGCAGTACTAAAATTAAGTTGGGTTCCCAAGGCCTCTTGGAAACTAGTCAAAATCATCCAGTAAACATCGATCCCTGATCGGATATAATTCTCTTAGGTACGCCATGCAGCCTCACAATCTTAGTGCTACAAACTCTAGCTATGTCAGGCACCTGATATGTCATACGCATAGGAATAATATGATCACTCTTCATCAGAGTGTCAAACACTACGAAATTTGAGTCGTGTCTCCTTGCCTTCAATGGAAATCCAACAATAAAATCCATTAAAATAACCTCCCATTTTGATTCCAGAATAGCGTGTGGCTGTAGTAATCCTGTTGGATGTCTATGTTTGGCCCTTACCTGCTGACATTCTAGATATCTGGCCACATAGTTGACTATGTATGCCTTCATTCCTTTCTAGAAGAATAAGGGTTTAAGGCCCGCCCTCATCTTCGTGACTCCCGGGTGAGCCATGTACACTGCCCTATAAGCCTCCTTTAGGATCAAACGCCTCCACTCGTCGTTCATTGGTACGTAAATTGATTTTTAAATCTCAGTAGTCCATCATTGTACAACGTAAATCTTTCAAATCTTGGTACCATCATTGTGTTTTGTCCGATAAAATCCTTGACCTCTTTGTACCAGTCATCATCGCACTGTAAAGTTAGAATATTTTCACTTAGATTCATCTCAAGAGGCAACACCAAAAATATGTGTGGTCTTTGACTCAATGCATCTACCACTCGGTTCATTGTTCCTTTTATGTAAGAAATATTGAAATCGTACTCACTAAGCAGTTTCGACCAACATCATTTTCGCGCGTTCAAGTCGCTTTGTGTAAAGAAGTGTTGTAGTCCACAATGGCATATCTTTAGTTCAAATTTTCATCCAAAAAGGTAGTGTAACCTTCAAGGCATATACAATGGCTAACAACTTCAAATTGTGTGTCGCATAGTTCTCCTCATGCATTCTCAGTTTCCTCAAGATGTAAGCGATCACTCAACCGTCTTGCATCAAGACTCCGCCTAAACCTTCCTTGGATGTGTCAGTGCATACCAAGAAGTCCACATCCATGTCAAGGACATTTAGTATTGGTGTTGTTGTCAAAAATTCTTTGAGTCTCTGAAATGCTTCTGTGCATTTCTCGGTCCAAACAAACTTCTTGTTCTTCTTCTGCAATTCCATGACTAGATTTGCTATTTTCCAAAATCCCTCGACTGATCATCGATAGTATCCTACTAAACCCATGAAGATACACACTTCTGTGACACTCATCAGTGCAGGCCATTCCATAATATCCTTGACCTTTGTTGGATCCACAATGATACCTTCGCCGGAGATGACATTCCCTAAGTAGTGAATCTTTGATTGATAAAACACACATTTGGATAACTTCCCAAACAATTTTTGCTCTCGTAGACACTGTAGTACTAAGAACAAGTCCTCGCCATGCTCCTCCGTCATCATAGAGTAAATCAAAATATCATCAATGGATACTTGGATGAACTTTTCCAAGTACTCGCGGAACACCCCATTCATAAAACTCATATATACCCCTGGGGCATTTGTTAGTCCCAACGGTAAAACAATAAACTTGTAATGTCCAAACCTCATCTTAAAGGTGGTCTTAGGGACGTTATCCTCCTTGATCCATAACTAGTGATACCCTAATTGCAAATCGATTTTTGAGAACACCGTCACACCCTTCATTTGATCGAAAATTTCATCAATCCTAGGCAACAGATATTGATTCTTGATCGTTTCCTTGTTCAATTGATGGTATTCAATGCAGAGCCTCCATGACCCATCCTTCTTTCGTATGAAAATAATAGGTGCACCCCATGATGACACACTTGGACGTATAAGGCCCAGGTCTAGCAACTCCTTCAGTTGCATTCTCAACTCCTGTAACTCCGGGGTCGACATCTGATAAGGTGTTCTTGCTATCGGTTCAGTCCTCGATTTCAGGTCTATGGTAAACTCTAAATCCTTCTCTGGAAACATCCCAGGTAACTCCTCTGAGAAGATGTTCACAAAATCTCTCACCCAGAAAGGTTTTCAAGACCTTCCGCTATTCCCTTCTTGTTTAATGCAAGGATCGCATAAATCTTACATCCCTTTTGCATGCTCTTCCATAGCTGCAAGGAGGAGATGAACCTCAATGAGTCTTCCTAGTTTCGGCCTACAATCATGCGTCTCTGTTGCTCACCAATGACCAAGCTCAACCATTTCTTCTTATAGTCGGGTATCACATCATGCAATTCCAACTGGTCCATACTGATCACGACATCATATGACCCTAAGGTTGTGATGTATAGGTATTCAGTGTGGAGCATACCGAAGCAGCTCCATAAAATGGGCCTCATACTCGGGTACCGTACGACCACCCTGTCGCAAGGCATTGAACTCGTTGAGATGATGCTCAATGAATTCCTCTGATAGGTACCTCTCTCAGAACTGTTCCTCGAACATTTACCATGACTCATCCTCGACGACCATGTTCAACTGTGGCAAGAGCATCTTCCACCAAAGAAGAGTGCTCCCCTTAAGTTGGAAGACCACCATGCGGACCTTCTTTTTGGAGGTATAGTCGTGAAGTGCAAGGCACATCGCTATATTCTCCAACCATGCCTCAGTGGCTGTGCTGTCAAGGGCACCAAAGAACTTAGGAAACTTGACCTTCTTGAGTTCGCAGTAAAATCTAACGGTACTAACGGGGGCACGCTACGGACCCTCAGGGGTACAGGCGCCCTGGCCTCATCTCAGTCCATATGGTGAATCAAAGCCCCTGGCAATCTCTGGAAGGACCTTGTCAAACCATCATCATCCCTTACAACAATCAAATCTAGCTCCAGGGCTTGTTCCCCCCCTTGGGGTTAGACTCTGAGGGTGTGGGAAATTTTGGAGGCATCACACCTCCTTCCTCAACCCCACGCTACGAACCTCTGCGGCGCCCCCTAATCGATATCACTGCAGTGACACATTAAATTTTAACTAACACAAGGGTTAACACTCATGGGTTTACTACAGTGGAAATCCTGGTGATCCACAGTCGCAGGGTTGAACCCTCTCTGATACCATATGTAACGTCCCCATCGTTATGACTACAAGCGAAGCAGAAAGTGCATTTTTTTTGTTTTTAAGGCAGAAGGCAACAACAACTACATTTAATCATCACAACTTGACGATGAACAAAACACACACAGACTAGTTAACAAAAAACAACGACTCGAACGCTAACATGTCAGGCGACTAGATGAACATGTGATAATCAAGACGGATCGAAATGACTACCCGCCCAACCCAAGCAAGGCGATGCCTACAAGCTAAAGGAAAACCTCGATTACGAAGAACACTTGTCCACATCGGGAAGCACAGGACTCCGACCATGTTATCATTCACCTCTATCCGTCAGGGCACACGATGATTCCCTCATCGAGAATCATGCTGTCACAAGAAGATAGGCGTGACAGTAGCCATGGCGCAACATAACATAACTGGACCATTAACCCAAGATGAAATCAACGTGCTAGGAGGCCAAATTAACTGTCTCACTCGCAACGACTAACCCTAGCACCCAATTGACAAGTCAACAAGACACAAGGGAGTCCGACGACTAGATCATCCAAACAACACATTAACTTCCTTATGCAACAAACTCATTCTGTACGCATTAAATAATTATTATTACATCAATTAATTCATGGTAACGCTTCTCCAATTCCATTATTAGATATGCAATTTCCTAAGGAGAAATTCACTCTCGTTTAACTGAAACAAAAATGGGATGCTTCCTTTAAAACAATATAACCCTGTCCTTTAAACCTGAATCTGCTATCCTTTAAAATGGAATAGTAAAAAAAAATGCTATCTAGGGAACGCATTTAAAAATTGTTATCTATATAATCTATATATTGGTATTACAACATCACACTAGATATTAAACGATGTCCTTACGTAATAAATTCGCTAGTTACACACAACATGCAACGCACTAGACCCAACGCGGTTATCTACAAAATATCATTGTTGTCTAAATTTAATTCTCTGTATAATCTCTCTCTATACAAATAAGAGATATTAGGGATAATGTCAGTGATGATATACAATTAAAGACATGGTTATCTAATTAAAGTGCTCTCCCTTAATGATATTTATAATAATGATATGTACTATCCCATTGTTGTCATACACCTCCTACCACACCAAGGTTATCACATAACCTTAATAACATAGTCATAATGTTGTAAACAATAGAAATGATACAATATTAAAAGTGATGTATAGTATCGTTGTCATTTAAAGCTATGAGATAGAGAGGAAAATAATTAAGTGGTTGTGTAATGCATGTAACATAAAATCGTTGGGTTAAGGAATGTATAAATAGCTACCATATATATAATAGCTAAATATCAATTAAATAACTATTGTTTAAAAATAAGTTCACTTCCATTTCACCTGTAAAAATGCAAGCATTACCTCCTAAAAAAACCCAACCAATATACTAGTGAAAATGTAACCTCTACACAATAAAAACGTTGTCTAATACATTCGTTGTCTGTCTAACAACACATGACAACCTTAATATAATTTCGCTGCCATTACATGCCACCAGTTACACAAGAGAAACACCAACCAAGGCGTAGTAAAATCACTTGTCAATACACAGAGGATAGGCTGCCCACACCTCCAATTCATAGTAAATGCGCCCACCATTACCGGCACACCAACAAGAATTTCATCAACTAAATACATAGTTCGCGTAGCAATCGATTGTTGTGCTTCAAAATTCAGGGATATCACTGGAATAAACATCAAATATATATCATACGCATACATATATTATTGGAATACGCATTTATATACATATCACATGAATATGCATCTTATCTCAGGAATGCACTTCATATCTATGTATCAGATATTGCTGACCATGATATATAAAACTCATTGTTCTCACTACTCCTTCACGCATTTATATAATACGTTGTAAAGAACACATAACCACACTATCTTCTACAACTCAAGTAATATAAAATACGAACATGATTTTGTTGGTTACAATCTACCATCACGCATCATGTATATTAATTCTTGTTGACCCATTAAAGATAAAATCACTGTTAATATATTTACATTTGCTATACCAAGAAAACACAGGGTAATCAACTATTTTTCTATCCCAAAGCAACACACAAAATCACTGTCTCAAAGTTAAAACGCAGGTATGTCATCAATGAAGGGATTCGTTGGTAAATCGTGGTTCAAAAATGCAAGTATGAAGTCAATCGCAGACAAGGAAGGGATGATTCAATCAAGTGCAGAAATTGAGAAAGGCAGAGGTTATCATTAATAAAGAGTTGTAGGGTAAATCACAGAGGTTAAAAAAACAACGATTTCAGTCCCAAGAATGGCAATTCACAGCCTTGGAAAACGAGAAAAATCGTTAGGTAACACTTGGGAAAAAATGCAGTCTTATCCAGCAGCAAGGGCAGTCTCCATAAGGGTCAATCGTAATGAAATATGAAACGAAATGTAGACAACAAAATGACCAAATTCGCTAGGTAATCAAGCTATGGATAGGGTCTTAAAAGTGGAAAATCACTACAGAATTAAATCTAGAGATGAAAATGCCTTCATTATATAAAAACGCAAAGCAAAATACCCAGCAAGGAGCACACCAAAGAAATAAAACACAGAGTTAAGAATTGGGGAAATAGGAACGATAACAATGGCGGATTTACTCAACAAAATAAGGTGCAAAGACCCTCAATCAACCAAGGACAAACAACAGAGGTGGATGGCTAAAAGGAACATCCTTCACTCATCATCCACGCACAGAAAAGCAGGGCGTTGAGATCCATAGGTCTATTAACACTGAAGCGACGACCGTACATCAAGATTCTGGATGAATTTTCATGCATGGACTGATGAGCTAGGGATGAAGGAAAAAATAAAATGCAATTGTCAGAATCAATAAACCACAAGACGGTCAAGACATGCAAGGATCGAAGGCCATGGTAAAACAACATCGAGCTAAAGGCTATGGGAAAATTTCAGTCATCAACTAGAATGCTAAGAAAATCTTTTTCCATACTCAATTAAATGTGCAGAACTAAAAGAATAAATCATACTAAAAATCTACCATGCAGCAATAAAGGAAGTGTATCGTTTCCCATTCGCCCGCTTTGAGTTGATGTCCCGTGTGCTTTGTGTAACTCCTGCTTGTTGACCAATGAGACTTCACCGATACCTCCCAGCCAACGCTAGGGGTACTCTTCTTCCCCATTATCCCCCCTAGCCGCAAAGGGGCCATGCACACTAACCAAAGAATTAGCTAGCTCCCAGCACGCCTTGCAAGGCCGAGCTACCACTCCTCACCGAGATGGGCATCCCAACTCCCACAAGCTAAGTCAGTCAAGTATAGATTTCTGCAGCGTAACGTTATGCAAAACAGAAGAGTCCATCATCCATCTCCTCCCTCCATTAAATAGAGTTTTGAAGTCCTTTACTTTCCCACAATCCTATTTAATTAAATGTTTAATAATTTAATTCATAAAAATCCTCCCCGTACATGTGTCACCCATTCCCTTCATTCCTCTAGAAATTAATTTCATTAATTAATTAATTACCCCTATTTCCCTCACCCACCTAAAATCATTCCTAGAATTGCTCCTAGGTGTCCCCATATCCCCTTACAAGTTTTAATGACTTTCCCCATGCTATTTGACTAGTTGAGTTTAAATTAGAAAGTTCTTAAATGCTAGATACCTTACTAAGTTAGACTATTTGCTTTTTCCTTGTGTTTCCATTTCCTTTTATGTTTCCCGCTTTTTCCTAGTTTCCTATTTATTTTAGATTTCCCTCTTTCCCCTTTTATTTAAACTCAAAAAGGCATGTGCAGAAACTTACCCGTTTTCCCTTTTTCTTTTTAATGAATAAATTTTTAATTAGCATAATAGTAAAACAATTATTTCCCCCTTTTTTTAATTTTTTTCACAAAATATTTTTATAAGTCAATTTAATTGCTTACCCCCTTCTTGTCATAAGATTAATGAAGATTATCATTATTATTTATTTTATTATTATATATAAATATCTTTTTATTTATTTTTTATTTTTTTATAAATAGATAAAATTTTTATCACAAGTATAATTTAGACCTAGATTTTATTTTCTAGGCTGGGCGACATTTTATTAGGGGAAAAGTTTAAAATCTTCCTTAACATGTTATTCATCCCAAAGCCATCTAGGTTTATCCAATTATTAAATAACAACGCGACGTGCCCTTCATGACGCACTAGGTGCTCCAAGGGTGCAACTCGCCTCTTTCTGTTTCTTTTGCGCGACATGCCCTTCAGAACGCACTACATGCTCCAAGGGTGCCACTCGCCTCTTTCCATTTTTCTTGCGTGACATGCCCTTCAGAATGCACCACCTACTCCAAGGGTGAAACTTGTCTCTTGAATGACTTGGTAGACATAAAAAAACCCTGGAGTCAATACTCCGCCAAGTGATCTTGTGGGAGACTAAGGACCTCTAAGGAATAAGGCCCCTACCTTATTGTGCGCCCCTTAGAATCATCATGAGAAACTGTCACAATTTTCCCTCACGACATCGTGGGTCTTCTTGAACTAGGTAGTTGTTAACCTATAGTTCAAGCCATGGTGAGAGTGCTAGTAGGATGTAGTAGGACTGTTGTCCACACCTCTCCCTCAACGTCTCTGGTAGTCATGCATGACCCCTCTACTCCACATGTGAGTCTGGTCAGCAAGCTATCGTCCGCCTGCATCATCAACGAATCATGTCAGATATAGTATCCATAATCATATCATCTAATCATATGCACAAAGGTAATATATATAACAATAAAACCCCCAAAAGACCACTCCCTGACTCGATCCAGAGTCCAAGGGGTTTCATCAATGCCTCTTCATCCTCGAGGTCCAACATCTTGCAAACTCAGGAAAACTGAGTTAATAGAACCTATCTATATCAATGCAACAAAATAACATGTCATCAACTCATAACGCCTCATAATCATAATCAAATGCCCAAAAGTATAATAATCTAGATCACTTGCGAGAAAGTGTCCTCAAGAATAAGTTTTCTCACTGTGAGTGAGAGAGGGATGTTGCAGTCAGTAATAGAGCAATTTAATCCCTTTTAACCAAATAATCCAAGTCGTTATCACTCCAAGAAACTCTTTGAGGTTGTAAGACAAATATGCTTGGTAACTTAAAGTAAACTTGTTTTTGTGGTTTTGTATGTGTGGATCAATGGGATAACTCAACTACAATATAGTATCGAGACATTCAAAATGAATAATCAAATAAACCAATGCCCTCAAGGATCAATAATCAGATAATAGCTTTAAGTGGGTGAAGATGTCAGTGCTTATAAACCGGACACACAATGATGGGTTTAATAAACAATGTAAGAAACTATTAATCAAGTTATGAACTGACTAATGAGATGACAGTCATTTTGCAGTTAAAACAACTTGAGTAAGAGTGTAGAAGAAGGGTGGAAATCTAACATTAATAGAGAGAGAAACTTGTGATCTGTATTATCATATGAAAATTTTGTTACAAAGGTATAGTTATTGTATCCAAAATTGAACCCTTTTCCTCTTACATCTATGAGCTTAAATAATATTTACAAATTATTTTCAAGATCCTCCAAAGATGGATCTGATAACCTCTTTTCTTATCTCAAATTTGAAATTGTGAGGTGGCTGGAAAAGACAGACATTTCTCGAAACATGCTTCTCCAAGATTCACCTATATCCTCCAAATCACAAAATATCCTGGAAAACGGAGAGATGTTATTGAAAATACGCCCATTATTATGAAAAACCTCCTTCTTTTTCTAAAAATAGTATTCCAACTCATCAGAATCTATCCTTAAAGACAGTGACTAAAACAGGAAAAACAGAGTATTTAATTCTGGAAATATGGTGCTCAAAGATTGACCTATATTTAAAAAATCAAAATATATCATGGAAATATGAGAGAGGTTATTGAAGAGACGCCTGTTATTATGACAAACCTCCTTAATTTTCTAAAATTACTCTTCTAGATGATCAGAATCTGTTTCCCAAGAAGGTGACTAAAACGGGAAAATCCAGATTTCCAAATCTAGTCATATTCCTACATTTTAAGAATTGATCTCTTGAATATTTCTATTGATCAAATGTACTCATGTATGAGATTTGATAATATATATGATTAGTCATCATCATATTCTCCTTAATAAACTCAACCAAGTCGAATTTGACCTTTTGACCAAAATCATACATTTTGGAAAATTTCTGAAAATGATGCCTCATCTTGTGGGGAAATTTTGACTGACTCTCGAGCTTTAAATTAACATTTGAAAGTACCATTGGAAAGATTATGATGTATAGTTTTCAATCAACTATTTGAGTGTGTAAAAAGGACTCTCCACGGCTCATAAAATTGATTTTTCCCAAGGCAATTTATCAATTGAAAAACCTGCACTTTCACCAGCTCACTACACTATGAAAACAATCATTTAGCCAGTAAAAAGGGAGACTTTCATTGGCTTACTACATTGAGAAAAATACATTTAGCTGGTGAAAGATGATATTTGCATTTTGGTATATTTTGAGATGCCACATCATTTTTTCATTGGAAAATAAGATTTAAAGCCAATCTTGTATACTTTGAAACTTAAAGATTTATAAATAAATCTTTACCTCATTATCATCTTATGATATGATATCAAAAAAAATGCAAGGTGATTTTTATCGCTAACATCTGGCTCCAACTGGGATGGAGACCTCCTTGCGAGGTTTCCTAGAACCTGGCAGACCTTGTGCCTTTAGTATTGGGCATGGAGTCAATTAGCCTTTACGATTTATCATCTGAAAACCTATAGCAAACTTGTAACCTGCTTGTTTATTCATTAAATCGATCAACTAAAAATAATCAAGTTGATCGTTTCCCTCAGAGATCTCAATGCTAAATATAGACCTCTTAATCTTTGTCTGAGAAGAAAGCATGATGAACTGTTGATCTGGACTTTTCATCTCATCATCTTTCTCTCTGTATCTGTTGCGATCTTCCTGTGTCTGCAAATCAGAAAAATGTGGGCTAATCTCACTTATTTCGATGAACATTGGATCAATGGAAAGCTAATCATCTCCATGTGTAGCTAATGAAACCAATTCTTCAAATTCATTAAAATCAGAAATAGAGGTAATAGGAAATCTTTCAGCTCTTCATTACTCTTCTTCTAATTCATGTTTATGATGAAGCACATAACAACAAAGATCATTTGAAAACTGCTGTAGATTGTGAGGAAAAGATTCTTCTCTATTTAGATCTTCAACTTTAGAATGAAATTCATATTTCTCACAACAATTATCAAATAAGAACTCATTTGAAAAGTACTTGCTGTCTAATTCCTTTCGCAGAAGTGGTCCTCCTTGATTTCTTCCCATCATGCAATAATCATAGGTTGATCTATACATGGTTAACATAGAGAACTTTTCTAAATGGAGAAGGTGTTGGTGCTGGTGAAAATGATCTTGTGTCTGGATGTAATAATGATCAGATCATTCACCACTCTTAAAACTGTCCTCCGTCTTCCACACATAATATATGACCAAATCCATCATCATATTCCACTAAGACATGGTGAAAACATGTAACTGTTCCTGTGCCTATATTTAAATTTCCATCATGATTACATGACATGTGTACAATATCTCTTTTCGGGTTCTTAAGGTGATGGAGAAAAAACTTGTGGTAACACTTTCACCTGCTCGCTTGCTACTGGTAGTACACTTTAGCCGTTGAAACCTGAGGCTTTTACCAGCTAACTTCAACTTCAAAACAGATGTTAGCTGTTGAAAATCTTTTTCTTGATTTTTTGAAAATATCATTGAAAATCAATTTATTATAAGAAATAACAAAATATATCATATACTTTGAAAATTGAATTTATATAAAAAAAGTTGTATGGAACTCTATTTATGACCCTTCCATCACTAAAAATGAAACAAACTTACTGGTTCATTTTTGGAGATAACATCTGGCTTTTTTCACCTAATCTCTGCTAAACTGAAAACTGTATGTAGTTTGTTGTAGCATGTTTGCTTATTTCAGAAATCAACACCTGAATGTGATCTAGTTGCTCGTATGAGGAGCTTATTCTCACACCTACTCCCACTTCTAATCAGTAGGGGAAAACTAATCAAGTAAAACTAAATCTCCAATGCAACCAAGAAAGAAATTGATTTACTGGTAACCTCCTTGATCTGAATCCGAAAAAGAAAGGAAACCATAACATGTAGAAATATAGTTTGAAAAGATGGCAGAACCAACCATCATTTGACAAAAATATCTTGACTTTTGTGCTGCTCATAAACTCCAAATAGTCAGCAATAGGGTCAAAAAATCCCCAAAGAAATACCTCCCTTTGCTGCTATTCCAACTGAAAGAAAACCTGTTTCTTTTTTTATTCACTGATGTCAATGTTGAATGTGGATTGTTCTTCCTCTGTCAAATGAAAAAAACAAGCTCAATTGTTGATATGAAACTTTATGCTCCTCACCTTCCTCCTCATAACTGCTGAAATCTTCCTTGGTCTGCAAATCAGAAAGCCGAGGGTTGTCCTTAGAATCTGATGCAGATCCCAAGTTATTACAAAACATTTGCTCATCGTCTTCATCACTTTCATTAAAATTTGAAATAAAAGGTACATAGGGAGAAATATAATCCTCTTGTTGTCTTTCTTGGAGATTATATGTTTTCCGAAATTCTTGTTCCTCATGGTTACTATCATTTTCCTTGGTTTGTAGATCTGAAAATTGTGGGCTAGCCTCATTTATTTCAATAGATACTTGACCAATATTAAACTAATATTCTCCATGTGTAGTTCAAGACATCAATTCTTCAGATTTGTGAAGATCAAAAATAATGGTAATAGGAGAGACCTGAACTCTTTCATTATTTCTATCTAATTCATTTTTATGTGAAAATATATCATCATGAAGATCATTAGAGAGATGATGTAGATGATGAGAGTGATATCCTTCTCTATTTACATCTTCAACTCTATTGTGCAATTCATATTCAACACAACAATTATCAAATAAAAATTTATCTTAAAAGAACCTTTTGCAGTGCTCATTGAATACTCTATGAAAATCCTTCAATGATGAAATACTGGAAGGAGGTAAAGAGAAATACCACTGACATGCATCATCATACAACGAATGCATGAACATCTTCATACGAACATCTTCATGCTACAGATCTAGTAGATCCATGCACTCATGAAACTTTTCGAGGTGTTCTGCACGATTATCTTCTTTCTCCTCTTTGAAGACAGGTAGAAAATCTCCCCATTCTGACATATGAGGTACTAGATGTGGGAAACTATAAACTGAAGAGAAGTCCAAAGGTGTAAACCTCTGAGCCAAAAGAGCAGCAAATGCTTTTGACATCTGAATATTGTGGAGCCACCACTAAATCCGTCTTTCATGGAGTCTCCAGATAGATTATTACAACCAAGAGAATGTCTAATCCTTGTCTATCATCAAATATCACCTCTGTGTCATCTCCCAGGAAAGCTGAGCTTCAATCTCCTCTCCCCGACAATGATGCCAATTTGTTATCACTCCAAGAAACTCTTTGAGGTTGTAAGACAAAGATGCTTGGTAAATTAAAGTAAACTTGTTTTTGTGTTTTTGTATGTGTGGATCAATGGGATAACTCAACTACAATATAGTATCTAGACAGTCAAAATGAATAATCAAATAAACCAATGCCCTCAAGGATCAATAATCAGATAATAGCTTTAAGTGGCTGAAGAAGACAGTGCTTATAAACCAGATACACAATGATGGGTTTAATAAACAATGTAAGAAACTATTAATCAAGTTATGAATTGACTAATGAGATTATAGTCATTTTGTAGTTAAAACAACTTGAATAAGAGTTCAAAAGAAGGGTGGAAATCTGACATTAATAGAGAGGGAAACTTGTGATCTGTATTATCATATGAAAAGTTTGTTACAAAGGTATAGTTCCTGTATCAAAAATCGAACCCTTTGCCTCTTAAATCTATGAGCTTAAATAATCTTTACAAATTATTTTCAAGATCCTCAAAATATGAATCTGATAACCTCCTTTCTTATCTCAAATTTGAAATTGTGAGGTGGCTGGAAAAGACAGACATTTCTGGAAAAATGACGCTCCAAGATTCACCTATATCCTCCAAATCACAAAATATATTGGAAAAATGAGAGAGGTTATTGAAGAGCTGACCATTATTATGAAAATCCTCCTTCATTTTATAAAAATAGTATTTAAACTCATCAGAATATGTCCTTAAAGACATTGACTAAAATAGGAAAAATAGAGTATTTAATTTCTGGAAATATGGTGCTCAAAGATTGACCTATATTTCACAAATCACAATAGATCTTGGAAACTTGAGAGAGGTTATTGAAGATACACCTGTTATTATGAAAAAAATCCTTCAATTTATAAAAATACTCTTCTAGATGATCAGAATATGTTTCCCAAGAAGGTGACTAAAACAGGAAAATTCAGATTTCCAAATCTAGTCATATTCCTACATTTTAGGATTTGATATCTTGAATATTTCTATTGATCAAATGAAGTGCCACCTATACTCATGGATGAGATTTGATAATATATATTATTATTCATCATAATATTCTCCTTAATAAACTCAACCAAGTCGAATTTGACCTTTTGACCAAAATCATACATTTTGGAAAATTTATGAAAATGATGCCTCATCTTGTGGGGAACTTTTGACTACCTCTCGAGATTTAAATGAAGATATGAAAGTACCATTTGAAAGATTAGGATGTATAGTTTTCAATCAACTATTTGAGAGTGTAAAATGGACTCTCCATGGCTCATAAAATTGATTTTCCCAAGGCAGTTTATCAAGTAAAAAACCTGCACTTTCACCAGCTCACTACACTGTGAAAAGAGTCATTTAGCCAGTGAAAAGGGAGACTTTCATGGCTTACTACACTGAGAAAAAACCATTTAGCTGGTGAAAGATAATATTTGCATTTTGGTATATTTTGAGATGCCACATCATTTTTTCATTGGAAAATAAGATTTAAAGCCAATCTTATATACTTTGAAACTTAAAGATTTATAAATAAATCTTTACCTTATTGTCATCTTATGATATGATATCAAAAAAAATACAAGGCAATTTTTATCGCTAACACAAGTGTTATGTAAATGTAGAATTATCATCCACTAATGATCAATGAATAAATGAACAATCATACACATACGCAGTACACCAGTGTTTTACGTGGAAACCCAAAGCGGGAGAAAACTAGGGAATTCTTTTTCTTATATGTCTTGAAGAATTACATTCATTGGCAGCAACAACTTCCTTTGTTTTCTAGTTGCAATGGGAAGGAGGATCCAACCCCCTAGTTTCTCAGGCTACAACCTGAATGAATCTCCAAATCCCCAATTCTCTAGCTACAACCAAAAGGAGGCTACAACCCCCTATGTTCTCCGGCTACAATCAGAAGGTGGCTACAAGCACCTGTCCTTGCCCCATCCAACTGCCTTGAAGTAGAAGTAGAATGATGGAACCACTGTCACACTATCACTGTGATATATACCGTTGTAAACCTATACCAATAAATCTGAACCATGCATCAACCATGCCTCAACCTATACCTCAACCTGTAATCAACCTGTACCATAAACAAGTGCATCAACCATGAACCAATCTATACCAAACAACCTGTAATCAATATGTACTTAAACAAGTGCATCCAACCATGTACCAAGTATGTACCAATCATGTTTCAACTACTCATCAACTATGACTCATCAATATGTACCAACATCATCAACTATACACCTCATGTATGTGCCAACTCATCAACTACTTGTCTCAACCATGTACTCAACATGTACCTCAACCAAAATCTCTGATCAATTTCATAATCCAAATCTGATTTGTAGATATGTAATATACCTAGTGTATATCATCACATTCCTGCAAACCTTCCTTAACTTTAACAACAATAGACTATTATTTTCATCAAACTTTTCTTTAGTCTCACATGCCTAGTTTTGGATTAGTCAACAAATCTAACTTGAAGTAATCATAACTTTGTACCTATAATGGATAAAGATCTAAAACTGATACACAATGTTATTCAGTGTGTTTTATACAATTCCTCTAGGTGTCAGTACTTGGAGCCTCTCAGAAAAGGAGTTATATAAAAAAATGACATACCTTGAAGAATTCTGGCTTTTTCTAGAGAGCGACCTTGTAGAGAATGCCCCGCACTATATATTTTTTGAATTAATATACAAATATTAAACATAATAATAAAAACTATAATATAACTAACACATTTGGTCTCATTGAATTTGGATTTGTTATGAATAATTTATGATGTTTTTACCCGAAACACCTGTTTTTGACTAGTTTCAGGACTAGCCACAAACCCTATTTTCCATGGAGTGTAAATCCAAAAATACAACGACCCACAAGATGAATTGTTTACCAAAGATACTTGGATATGTTGTCTCAATGGCATAGAAATTTCACGGTCTGAATCATTATATAAAAAAAGTTATAGAGAAAATGGTAAGATGACCTATAAATAACATACCTTAGAAAGCACCATCAAAAGAATTTATCCTTCCTTGCATTTCGGCCTTCTTTTCTTCACCTTCCCTCAGAAATTTGGCTTATATATCCTTGGTTACCTCAGACACCTATATATATATTCAATATGATCAAGTGTGATTAAATGAGAGATCCTTGCCTCTTATTTATACTCTCCAAGTAGCTTCCTTAAAAACATCTTCTAGGTCACTTTGCCCACTTTCCTTATTTTAGGGTTAACCCACTTCTAATTTCTCCATTAAATTTATTATTTAAATAATTTATTTTTTATTCAATTTGAATTATATTACAGTCATCACTTCACTTTATTATTTACCTTCTAGAATCTCTTAAACCACTTTGACTACTTTGACCTTTTGGGGCTTCAATCCAACATATGAGGGTCCTCCAACTTTGTAAGGCCATAACTCTCAAACCATGAGGAGTTATGTGATGTTACACATACCAACAAAAATGGAATGACATGTATTATCCATATATAATATTATTACCTTCAAATATATCAAAAATCATACCTTTATCCGTCAAACAAACGTGGGTCCATTACCCAAACCTGGGTTCTCCAACTTCACATGGTCATAACTCTCTAATCGTGAGGAGTTATGTGACATTCCAGATACCAACAGAAATGGCATGAAAAGAACTATCCATATAGGATAGTTTTCGTGAAAAATTCACTGTCCTTCATCTCATTATTCCACAATTAAGAATGGGTTTTTTTACTCCGCAAAGCATCTTCCCGTGAGGGCTTTCACCATAAGGAGACCACTTTGGAGTTCATCCATATTTACTTCTTATCAATAATGACAAAACAATAATGAGTCATATTTACATAAAACAATCTTGGGTCCATTACCCAAACCTTTATGCTGCGGGGCTTTCTTCAAGGGTTGACATCAATGACAACCAACCTTAATAAAAAATACTCCCCTTTGGCATTGATGGAAACACTCTCATGCAATACTGAAATCATATCACTCATTCTCCCCCTGGAACTATGCCTTTGTCCTCTGCATCTAATAAATATGATCCCCCTAGAACCATGCCTCTGTCCTTTGCATCTGATAAATCTGCCCCCCCTGGAACCATGCCTCTATTCTTTGCATCTGATAAATATCTCCCGCTTTGTCATCAATGGAAAAGGTATCTTTCCATATGGGGCTACTCCCCTTGACTGAACTATCCTCTTATGGTGCTTCTTCATGTACATCTAATACATATAATATAAGCATTCAAAAATCATTCAAAAAACATTCATTTTGGAGTAGAAATAACTCCAAGTCTTTGGTGAAGATATTCGAAGGATTCCTATGGAAGTGGATTTTTAAAGATGTCTGCCACTTGTTCTTTTGTGCCTACATACTCAACTCTGATGTTATTTTCTGCAACCTGTTCCCGTAGAAAGTGATACTTGATTGGAATGTGCTTCATCTTGGAGTGCATCACCGGTTTTTTGAGATATTGATGGCGCTTGTATTATCACAATATATTGGAATGAGCTCATCATACTCAACCTATATATTTGTCAAAGTTTGTTTCATCCAAAGAACCTGTGTACAACATGTTGATGTTGCAATATAATCTGCCTTAGCTGTAGATAGAGATACTAATGATTGTTTCTTGCTTAGCCATGATACTAAACACTCACCCAAGTAGAACTTTTCTCCACTGGTGCTTCGTCGGTCCTCAATACAACCTACCTAATCTGCGTCTATGTAGGCAATTAGTGATAGATCCTTTCCTTTTGGATGCCATATCTCAAACTCTTATGTTCCTTTGAGATATCTCAAATTCCTCTTCACTGCTAATACATGTGATTCCTTTGGTGTTGCTTGAAATTGTGCCACCTGTCCAACTTCTTGCATTACATCTGGTTTGGATGTTGTCACATACAATAGCCTGCCAATCATTAACTTGTATTTCCCTTGATCTGTAGACTTCGAATCATCATCTTTGTTCAACTTGCAACTGGTTTGCATGGGAGTGATAACTGGTTTGCAATCTTCCATTCCGAACCTCTTTATCATTTCTCTGATATACTTGGTTTGAGAAATAAAAATTACTTGGTTGGTTTGATGTATACGAAGTCCCAGAAAGAAGGATAGTTCTCCAAGGAGCGATATTTCAAATTCTTTCTACATATCTTTTGCAAATTTCTGGCTTAACTTGTCATCATCACTACCAAAAATAATATCAACATAAACTTCAATTAATAAAATATTACCTTGACTTACCTTGATGTAGAGGGTGTTGTCTTCACTTCCTTTTCTGAACCCTACCTGCTACAGATACTTATCTAGTCTACAGTACCATGCTCAAGGAGCCTGTTTTAGACCATAAAAGGCCTTCTTTAATTTACACACATAATCTATGTTCTCTGACAACTGAAATCCTTCTGGTTGTTCAATGTATACTTCTTCTTCAAGTTCCCCATTTAGAAAAGCTGATTTTACATCCATCTGATATACTTTAAAATTTTTGGAGCATGCATAAGCTAAAAGCAAACAAATTGCTTCCATTGTGGCAACTGGGGCAAATGTCTCTTCAAAGTCGATTCATTCAATCTGAGCATATCCTTTACATATCAATCTAGCTTTGTTCCTTGTAACATGTCCATCTTCACTCAATTTATTCCTAAAAACCCATTTTGTGCCAATCACATTCTTATTTTTTGGTCTTGGAACCAATTCCCAAGTGTTATTTTTCTCTATTTGATCTAATTCTTCATCCATGGCCTTATTCCAAAATTCATCCTTTCCGGCTTCTTCAAAAAAGTTTGGTTCAATTGTAGATAAGAGTGCTAGGTGTGTTTGTTCTGGTGAATGGATTCTTCTTCTAGTCTCAACTCCTGCATCTTTGTTTCCGATAATCTGATCTGAAGGATGATTCTTCTGTACTCGTTTACTGGGTGTCATTGGATACACTTGCTGAATTTGCTCTTCTTCTTCTGTTGGATTCTCTTCATCTTCCTCTTCTACTTCCTTTTCATCTTCTTCTTCTTCTTCTAAGGTTTGTTTCATTGATTCATTTTCTTCCTTTGATTCTGGTCTGCCTTTTTCATCAATTGTTACATTGATGCTTTCCACAACTTTGTTCAATCTTAGATTGTAACACTTGTATGATTTCCTTGTACTTGTGTAACCAACTAGTACTCATTTTTCCACACGAGAGTCAAACTTTCATATTCCTCCATCTTCTCTTTTGATATAGCATTTGCTTCCAAAAACTCTGAAGTGCTTTACGTTTGCTGGTCTTCCTTTCCATAGTTTGTAACGAGTTTTGTTAGTGTTGTTTCTGAGCATTACTCTATTTTGAATGTGAACTGTTATATGCACTTCCTGTGTCCAAAAAATATCTGTCAATTTTGAATCCATTAGCATTGTTCAAGCCATTTCATTTACTATCATGTTCTTTCTTTCAACTACTCCATTATGTTGAGGTGTCCTAGAAATGAAGAATTTCCTTTTTATTCCATGATTTCTGTAGTAGTCCATAAATTCCTTTGAGGTGAACTCTCCTCCATTATCAGATCTCAAAAGTTTGATTCTTGAGTCCATTTCATTTTCAACCATTTCCTTGTAGATATCGAATTTTTCAAAATCTTTTGACTTATTCTTGAGAAAGCAAATTGCAGTCATTCTTGTATAATCATCAACTAATAACATAAAGTATCTCTCACCTTTCAAGAAATTTGTTGTAGTTGGTCCCACTAGATCATTATGCACAATTTTCAGTTGGCTTTTCGTTGAATATTCCTTTGATTTGAACCCAGTATTTGTTTGCTTTCCTTGTTGACAATGCTTGCATAAAGTACTTGTTGGTTTTGTGATCTAGGGCATTTCTCCGACTGCTTCTCTTTTGATGACTTTGACAAGGTTATCAAAATGCATGTGACCCATTCTTCTGTGCCATAGCAAACTTTCATCTTCCTTTCCTAGAAAACACTTTTCATTTCCAAATTCACTTAACATATATATGTTTCTTGAAGTTCTTGCAGTTGTAGAAATCAATCTCCATGAACCTTCTCTTCTTATCTGACACTTTTTTGAATCAAAAGTCACTTTATGACCTTGGTAACACATTTGAATCACACTTAGAAGATTATGTTTCATATCTTCTACTAGTAGAACATTTTCTACCTTTCCATTCTTGTTCTCAATTCAAATTGTGCCTTTTCCAATGATTTTGGTTGAATCATCATTTTCGAAGGAGACTGATCCATCTCTTTCCATTCATAATGTAAGAAACTTGTCTCTATCACCTATCATGTGTTTTGAACACCCATTGTCAACATACCAACCACATTTCTTCTTCTTAGTTTGTCGAACGAGTGTGCATTCTTCATTTCTATACTAATCTTTCTTTCTTATCCATGTCCTTTTCTGTGGTTCCTGTTTGTGACCATTGTTATTCTGTTGAAGTTCTTTAAGAGGGATTTTCATTCTTCACTCTTTGGCCACATGTCCAAAATTGTTACATTTGTAACATTCCACTTCATAGCTCAAAGATTCAAACTTGTTGTAACTTCTTCTTTTTTTTTCACTAGGCCTTCTTGAATAACCCCTTTGTATAACTCTCAAAGTTGTTGTTGTTCATGTTGTTAGCTCTGCAATTCACAGCTTTATGTCCAAAATTATTACATGCATAACATAAACCAAAAAATATAGTTTGATACCTAGGACTTGAAGATCTTCTGAAAGGAGGTGCTCTTATGAATCCTTCTTCTTCTTGAGGCCTATCTGTCTGTTGTTGATTCTAAAATTTCAATCTTCTCGGTGGAGGAGTGTCCCTGTAATCTTCCTTGTATATCTTCTTATCCCCTTTGATTGTTTCTGCATAGCTTTTTTGATATGTTTCTTTCTCCGTTGTTTTGTAGCTTGATCCCTTTTATGTCTAATTGTATCCAAGTCTGGTCTTGTCAAAATGAGATTTTTGACTGCTGATAATGTCATCCAAAACATTTGAGCTATTCTGCTTATTTTTCTTTTGAATATCCTTTTTTAGTGTGACAATCTATGCTTCCAAGTTTCCAATGATCCTGTTCTTTTCTTCTAGTTTCTCTTTGAGTGCTTCTTCAATTCTTTTATCTTCTTCTATTTGAACCTTCAATTTTGTGATCATTTGTTCTAGTTCTTGTGTGTCTTCTTTCTTGTCTAGTTCTTCTTGTAGTTTCTTGTTTTTCTTCTTTTCTCTTCTGATAACTTCTATGGAACACATTAATTCTTCTCAAAAGTCAACTTCTGCCTCTTCAATTTCTTCATAGACTTCTTCATATTCTTCTTTGGCTTCTTCATATTCTTCTTTGAAGTCTTCTTCATCAGAGTCTTCTACTGCCATGAATAGAACTCTTCCTACCTCACTGTCACTGACTTCATCTTCATCTAATGATGAGATGTCTTCTTTGGTGCATAAGCTTTTCTTGAAAAATTTCATTGTAGTTATTTTTCCTTTATATGTTTGTTTTCCTTTTGAGTAACCTTCATCATTTTCTTTTTTCTTATGAGGACATTTGTTAGCAAAATGACCAATACCATCACAATCAAAACAAGTTAAGGAAATATTACCTATATACCTACTGTTGGTTCCCTTGTTCAATGTTTTGAAGAAGTTGGCCACTTCTTCATCATCTTCCGAGATGTCACTATTGCTGCTATATTCTTCTTGTTGATTTTTCTTTTGATTTGATCTTTTGGATGCTTTGAAGGCTGCTTCTTTTACATCTTAATTTTCCTATTCAGTTCTCATTTCATAAGTTGTGAAGATTCCATGTAGTTCGTCCATGCTTATTGAGTTTAGATCCGATCTTTATTCTAGTGATGATATCTTAAGGTTAAATATAATAGGAAGAGATCTTAGTACCTTTTGAACAATTACAGATTCTTCGATTTCTTCTCCCAATCCTATCATTGCATTCACTGTTTCATTGACTCATAAGAAGTAGGCTGCAATATTCTCATCTTCCTTCATTTTTAGTTGTTTGAACTGACCCCTCTAAGTTTGAAGCTTTGCTTCTTTGAATTTTGTATCTCCTTCATAAATATTTCAAAACTTGTCCCAAATCTCTTTAGAGGATTTACAATGTGCAACTTTGGTGAATAATGTTTCATTGAGACTATTCAGAAGTCCATTTGTGGCTTTGGAATTTTTCTGAATGAGATTCACTGCTTTGTCATTTGTTGGTGGAACTGTTGGTGTTGTGTATCCATCTATAATTGATTTTCAAATTTCAAATCCATATGCCTATATATATGTCTTCATCCTTATGCTCCAAAAAGCATACTTCTATCCATCAAACTGTGGTATTCCATTTTTATACAAGTTGTTTCTCTCCATAATCTACCTTTCTTTGGTTAAACTAATTTTTGAAGGAACCTTCTCTAATACCAATTGTTGGATTACCGAGAGGGGCGGTGAATCAGTAATAGAGAAATTTAATCATTTTTAACCAAATAATTCAAGTGTTATGTCAATGTAGAATTATCATCAAATAATGAGAAATGAATAAATGAACAATCATACACATACACAGTACACCAGTGTTTTATGTGGAAAACCAAAGTGGGAGAAAACCATTGAATAATTTTTCTTATATGTCTTGAAGAATTACATTCATTGGAAGCACCAAATTCCTTTATTTTCCAGCTGTAATTGGAAGGAGGCTCCAACCCCCTAGTTTCTCAGGCTACAAACTGATGGAAGATCCAACTCCCCAATTCTCTGGCTACAACAAGAAGGAGGCTACAACCCCCTATGTTCTCCAGCTATAATCGGAAGGTGGCTACAACCACCTGTCCTTGCCCCATCCAACTGCCCTGAAGTAGAAGTAGAATGATGGAACCAATGTCAGACTATCAATGTGAGATATAACGCTGTAAACTTGTACCAATAAATCTGAACCATGCATCATCCTCTACCTCAACCTGTAATCAACCTATACCATAAAAAATTGCATCAACCATGCACCAACCTGTACCAAACAACTTGTAATCAACATGTACCATAAAAATGTGCATCCAACCATGTACCAAGTATGTACCAATCATGTGTCAACTACTCATCAATATGTACCAACATCATCAACTACACACCTCATGTATGTGCCAACTCATCAACTACTTGTCTCAACCATGTACTCAACATGTACCTCAACCAAAATCCCTCATTAATTTCATCATCCAAATCTGATTTATAGATCTATAATAGACCTAGTGTATATGATCACATTCTTGCAAACCTTCCTTAACTTTAACAAAAATAGACTAGCATTTTCATCAAACTTTTATTTAGTCTCACATGCCTAGTTTTGGATTAGTCAACAACCCTAACTTGAAGTAATCATAACTTTGTACCTGTAATGGATAAAGATATGAAACTGATAAACAATGTTTTTCAGTGTGTTTTATGCAATTCCTCCAGGTTTCACTACTTGGAACCTCTTAGAAAATGAGTTATAGAAAAAATGGCATACCTTGCAGAATTCTGGCTTATTCTAGAGAGCGACCTTGTAGAGCGTGCCCCACATGAAATATTTGTTGAATTGATCTGAAATTATTACACAGAATACTAAAGAATGTACTATATCCAACACATTTGGTCTCATTGAATTTGGATTTTTTATGAAGAAGTTATGACTTTTTTACCCAAAACACCTATTTTTGACTAGTTTCAGGACTAGCCACAAACCCTATTTTCCACAGAGTGTAACTCCCAAAATACAACGAACCACAAGATGAATATTTTACCACATATAATTGGATATGTTTTCTGAATGGAATAGAAATTTCATGGTCTGAATGATTATAGAAAAATAGTTGTAGAGAAAATGGTGAGATGACTTGTAAATAACATACCTTAGAAAGACCATCAAAATAATTTATCCTTGCATTTTGGCCTTATTTTCTTCACCTTCCCTCATAAATTAGGCTTATATATCATTGGTTACCTCAGACACCTATAGATATTCAATATTCTCAAGTCTGATTAAATGAGAGAGCCTTGCCTCTTATTTATACTCTCCAAATAGCTTCCTTAAAACCATCTTCTAGGTCACTTTGCCCACTTTCCTTCTTTTAGGATTAACCCACTTCTAATTTCTCCATTAAATTTATTATTTAAATAATTTTTTTTGTATTCACTTTGAATTATATTAGACTCATCACTTCACTTTATTATTTACCTTCTAAAATCTCTTAAACCACTTTGAATACTTTGACCTTTTGGGGCTTCAATCCAACATATGAGGGTCCTCCAACTTCATAAGGCCATAAATCTCAAACTGTGAGGATTTATGTGATGTTCCACATACCACTAGAAATGGAATGACATTTACTATCCATATATAATAGTATTACCTTCAAATATATCAAAAACCATACCGTTATCCATAAAAAAAAATTGGGTCCATTACCCAAACCTAGGTTCTCCAACTTCACATGGTCATAACTCTCTAACCGTGAGGAGTTATGTGACGTGACGTTCCACATACCACCAGAAATGAAATGAAAATAACTATCCATATAGGATAGTTTCCTTGACAAATTCATTGTCCTTCATCTCATTATTCCACAATTAATAATGGGTTCTCTTACTCAGCAAAGCATCTTCCCGTGAGGGATTTCACCATAAGGGGACCACTTTGGAGTTCATCCATATTTACTTCTTATCAACCATGAAAAAACAATAATGAGTCATATTTACATAAAAAAATCTTGGGTCCATTACCCAGACCTTTGTGCTGCGGGTCTTTCTTTAAGGGTTGACATCAATGACAACCAACCTTAATCAACAAGTAACCAATCGAGGGAGTAAACTCTGCATAACGAGCTCAACTTCCTAAGGTCATGATAAACCTAAAATTTTGATGAAAAGTGGACTGAAAAGTTTTTGCTCTGCGCAAAGGCGACACAATTGATGGCAACATAAGATAATATTTTGTTTTGGTCCATCTTGTTTTGTTTTTTCATAGTCAAATGAATGCTATGATACAGAGGAGGAGATGAGTGTTGTGAGTAAGAAAATAATTCCAACAGTGGAACATACCTATGCTCAATGTAAGGAGGTGCATGAAGGATATGGACACTCTGGGGAATGTTTCCTCTTGAGGTATAGGGTGTCAAGTTGCAAAGGATATAAACAAGGCTCTGCTTGACTGATGATGCAAATTGTTGAGGTGATAGGCTTATAATGCGAAATTGAGAACCGACAATATGCTTAATACTACAAGCAAGAAAATGATATGAAATTACAACTTAACTCCAAAGAATGTCCTTTTTTTGTAAATTTAGTCTACTTGGTTCGAAAAAGGGTTAAACTTTCAGCAAATATATTCCCTTTCAAATCCAATTTATGAGTGTGAAAGAGACAAGTTCACTCGGCAATGTTTTCACTTTTTGAGAGAGTCATAAAAGAGCTTAAACATGACTTGTGGATGTTTTTATAAGAAACATATCATGGGGGAGGCCAAGGATCCTGTGTAGGACTTCTATCGAAATTCAACAACTCACAGATAGATGACACAAGATTTGGAAAACCTAAAGATTTCCAAGTCGAGGAGGATAAAATACTTGCATAGGTTACCTTATTTACAATATATCAAAGAATTCCCTTTATCTGGAAGGGTGTAGAAGAAGGAAGTCGAGGCTCTACAATATCAAAGGAATCTACCCTAGGACTTGGAGGGAGCTTACTCAAAGAGAGTGGAATTCTCCCTTGTGCAAAAGGTACATAACTAGAAATGATAAGGACATGGTCAAAAGACTCATCACCCCCTAAAAGAAGACTGGGACTGACCAAAGATTGCATCAGCAATGTCACTTCTTTAGACTTGTCACTGTCCAAGAGAAGAGTGGGATTCACTGAAGATTACATAAGAATGACCAATTATTCAATTGTTGGTTGAATGGGATGCAAGACAAGAAGGTCAAGAGACGCATCACCCCCCCAAAAAGGAGTGGTTTCAGTCAAATAGTGCATCGACACGGCTGTTGGTTGAATAGGATGTGAGACAACAAGCTCAAGAGATGCATCACCCCTTAAAATAAGAGGGGTGTCAACCAAATATTGCATCAGTATGACTGTTGTATCAACCAAAGAAAGTTTGGAAACCAAAGACGAATCAGAACCCCAAGGACCCCAGGAAAGGACCATTCTTCTTGTACCACAATAGTAGTAGGGCACAAATGAGTAAGGTGATCTCCTTTTCAAAGCCTACAAAGGAACTTGGGATTACATCTTATACGTCTATGCTTCTCAATCGTATGAATGTCCCCCAACATGACTTACAGTGACTGGTGACATTCTCCCAGCATGACTTGCAGAGGCTAGTAGAATATCTCCAACATGACTTGCATAGGTTGGTGATGAATTCCCAACATGAATAGCAGAGGTTGGTGATTAATCCCCAACATGACTAGCAAAGTTTGGTGATGGATGTGCAGTGTGACTAGCAGTGACTAGAGTTGTTCCCCCAACATGACTTGCAACGGCTAATTGCATCATTTGAGACCAAGGTTCCTGGAAAAACTAGGTTTGAGAAATTGTAGGCCAGTAAGGGATCTGTTCTACACCCTCTCCCTTCCCAGTAGGGTAGTATCCTCCTCCAAATTGATTCATAAAGGGTTTTAAAGGCATCATAATCGAAGAAGTTGTTTGTGAAGAGAAAACGTCATGAAAAGGGTTACTCAGGTGAGGATATATGTTTCCACCATACATAGGGACTCCATGAAGGGGGTAGTATGTACTATAAAATTGACTCCCTTTGTATGAAATACCAGAGGATAGATGGAGGTCTGCCATGGGAAAATTGTTTGTAGGAATTGGAATGGCGGAAGAAGGATATATGGACAGGGTGTAATAAGTAGAATAACCACCCATTTGAGTACTTTCTCTTGGAAAAGTGAAGTTAGGATTGGATCTATGGGAAGCAAGATTCCAACCTCCCACTTTGAGATTCGGTTGAGGAGTATGACTCCCATTGAATGAAAATGTAGAAAAAGGAGGCATCATGCCCTCAGATCCAAAACTAGGATTCATATAAGAAGGTGAGGGAAAGTATGGAGAGTGTGAAGACATGTATGGAATACAGTGAGAAAAATGATTAGAGGCCCAAGGTATTGGCTGATTATCATGATTCTACATACCACTAGGAAACACGGATGGACTCATCCCCATGAAATGATTAAAGACCATGGGATGGGTAGTGTTAATAGAGGGATTCAAGGGGACTCCACTATCCATAATAATGGAAACTCATGCTGCAATAAAAAATCCTAAGGCCAACTAACAGTCAGAGAGAACACCAAAAATAAGAAAAAGGACAAAATGCACACAAACAAGATAAAGTGGTTGGAAGGGGCATCCCTCCCTAAAGTAGGTATGCCTTGCCCAAGAGGGGCCTGAGACTCCCTAAAAAATATCAGAGGTATCAGAATCACTTATAAGGGCCCTTGTGGGATTAACAATCAATCTGTCAAATCCCCCTAGAGAGGTAATCCTCCATAAAGGTTGTGTGTTGTCTGACCCTTATCTGACTCAGGGTACCTGCAGAATAACCCCTACAAGTAACCTATATGGCTACCTATGTCAAGCAACTAAGCCACCAAGATATAACCAATGTGCATGAAAATAGTCGTAAGTCAAGTCCATCATATGGGCAGGGTATCAAATCCCGAAATATCGAAAGCATTGCCTCTCACAGAGGTAAAGGTACTATCAAGACCCCCATATATGAATAGATCTATAAACATCTCTAACGCTAAGAAGGTATTGGAGGGATATCTCCTCAACCAACTTTGTGCAACCTCGTGCTTAACTCCAATGTGAGTGAAGCCTCCTGACGTCACCAATTATGCAATGGATTTCACCACTCCCTTAGTCAGACACATATGTTGAGTTTAATATCCTTGGAGAAGTTTACTCACAAAATCCTATTCCAAGGCTCTAAATCTTAAGCTAGTTTGTGCACCCTAAAAAATAAAATTGTTTCTAATCTTTTAAATTTAGCAGTGTTACTTTCATGGTTTTTCTTACTAAAAAAGGTGCGGTCATGAAACGGATGACGTTATGACTCAACAAGTAAAATAAATGAATATGAATAGAATGCAAAGTCCTAACTTCAATTTCCAACAGATGATAAGATTTTCAAAATGCAACTTTCAATTTAATTATGCAATTTCAAATAAGATGCAATATTTCTATACATGTACTAATATCAATGACAAAAACCCAAAAGATCAAATTCCAACAATGCAAAATGTATAGTTTTTGTATTTTCAATATAAAAGAGTGAAAATGCAAGGACTAAACAAAAACTTGATATAAAGACCCCACTGTATGTAAACAGATACAAACCAAGTAGAGTATCAAGAAGAAAACACCCAACCCAGGATGCAAGGACAACTAATGAAAGGTATAATGAGAAAGAAAAAACAAATCACCCAAAAATTCAACCAAAGAAAGGTTTACTATCACTCTGCAGGCACTCAACAATCATGACAGAGATCTAAGAACACTCAAAAACCATCAAAACTTATCCAAAAAACACAAAACTCAGCAATCAATAAAAAAAGGATGATGTACATGATTGTTCAGGAGAAAACCGTGTATATACGCTTCCTACAGAACAACAACTCACGTATGTACACGACTGTTAGGGAAAAAACTCTGTATATGTATTGAAACACTGTCGGGTTAAGGATAAGGCCAATAAACTCAGACTCAAAATGAATAGAGGCTTTCAAGCAATCAGACAACAAGAAACTCAAGATAAATGAGAGAAATCAAAGGAGAAAAACACTCCAAACCCTGAAAAGAAGATTCGATCCCCATTATGGTTGTCAATTTTGTTATGAGGAAAATCACTCTATGGCATGGGGTAAACCACAACAAACAGAAATGACTACAGAAATAAACTCTAATCTTAGGTATGCTATATAAAAAAATATGCTAACAACAAAATATAAAGATCCTACCTCGTCCAGATGGTCGATGAAGTCCATCGTTGAGCACTTGACTCAAACAAATACACCTGCAACTTGTCCTCAACAACCAAGATACACAAGCATATGGTGATAATATATAAACTTAGCACATATAATATCATAATTCATCAATATTCATAACAAAAACGTCCATGGAATAACAATTCATATATTTGCAAGACATTAATTAGACAAGAAAAAAGTATTTCTATTAAAATTTAATCAACATAAGTGTATGAATGACAAACTTTTGTGTCGGCATGTTCGAAACCAAGAAACTAAGTCCCTTCCAGGTGGGCCTCCACAACTTCAATCCTCCACCAAAGGAAAACTCATATACAAGAGACAATGAGGTTCTCCATCAAATAGGGAAGAGCTTGGGGGCTGAACAATGTGTTCATACTTAAAAGGACAAAGGGAGGTAGAGTCAATATGAAGTGAATAATTTGCTCTCAAATTTGAATTCTTTTCCCTCTTTACATAGCTTGGATAAGGCCCATTTATAGCCTTCAAATGGAACTGAAGGGCCGAGTCAGAACGTTTCTACTATATGGAAGGTTAGGGATCATGGATCTCATGAGGTGACATGGAAAACCGACACCATTTTTTAATTTTGAGCACAAAACCCAATGCACGTGGGATGTAATGGTGCAACCTGCATATACACATGTTGTATAGCTATTACGGAACGTATATGTGGAAAAGTACAATTTTTAGATCAGGGAACTGCAAAAAAGGGACTTCAATTCTACATAGGGAAATGACAAAGGCCTTATGAGAAAGTTGCATGGGGTCAGACAAATATTTCTATAACATATGTATATATAATAATTCCTCTAAGAAAGTAAGAAAATATCAACTTATAGGAAGTTATTTTGTATATTTGGGTCTTTTTGAAAGATTGGTATCAAACTTGTGAAATTTTTCCTTGTATTAACTTGTTGTGTGTAATTGATGCAACCCATGTTTGATGCAAATCATAATCACTCCTATTCAAAAAATAATAATGAATGACCTTGAAGAGCAATTTCATTGATCAAATTTGGAATGAATTCTCATTATCACTATTGTCACTTTATATATATATATATATATATATATATATATATATATATATATTCCAAGTAAAACATCATGGGGAACCCTAGAGATACTTCCCCACATTCATGCATGGTATCCCTAGTAAACCTGTTTGCATAGACCAATGATCCTCTCCTATTTCGATTGAACTTGGGAACTTGTTGACAAAGAACTAGCCAAATGCCTATCTACATTGGTTACAACTGGTTGAGGATAATCCCTTGTAGTCTTTGTGTGTGTGTGTTCCAAGGAAATTCATGTGAGAAACCCAAGGGATGTTTCCCTACATTCACGGTTAGCATCCTTAGTAAACCCATTAGTGTAGACAAGTGGGCCTCAACTAGGAGGATCTGAACCCAACCTCTATTGGCACAAAACTAGCCAAATTCCCAACAAAATTGGCAACAGCTAATTGAGATAACTTGTTGGGATTTTTTCCAAGGAAAACCTCACGAGATCCCCCCCTCTTCCTTAGGATATATGGATGGAGGGTAGCTCAAGCACCAACCACAATAGTATTTATTAATCCCTAGGGACTTGATGATATTTTAACCTATGACATATGGCCTTCCCATTGGAAACATTCCTTGGGAAGATGGTTGAATTGATTTAATATATATATATATATATATATATATATATATATATATATATATATATATATATATATATATATATATATATATATATATNAATGGTTAGCTTAATTGGTTTAACCATCAACGAATGTGAGAGAGAGAGAGAGAGTGAGAGAGAATTGGAAGAAAAATTTCTGATACATCCTCGAGACTCCAAGATGACAGATAATAACTAAGCTGATGTAAGGAACTAACCATAACACTTGAAAAATTACTATAAAAATTTGAATAATAATGAAATTATTTAATACAGTGTGGAAATCATGTTATTTTTTATGTTGGTACTACACCACCTTTTTCTGACACACTAAATAGTCTCTATGCTTATCTAGAACATGAAATTATTATAGTCTCTTTCATTTTTTATTGTATAAATTTAGGTTCACATTAAATCGAATTCATAAGGTATTGATGTCAATTACTGTCATTATCATTTCATTATTTTTGTACATAACCTATAAGGGAGTAAAATTAGTAGTGGTCTTCCATGTAGTTTGGTATGTCGATACTTCTTTCAATACTTTCTCTTCCCAATGTCATTATCTAGTGGATATCGATTATCTATCTAATTATGTTTTGGACAATATCCTTATTCATGACTTCCACCTGGCCATTATAGTTTCAGTAGTATGGTGTATACTAATAGTGATGAATTTGATACTATTATGTAAGTTCCTTAATAACTTCACTAATGAATATCATTCCTCTATTACTAACTAGTCCCCTAGGAACTCCACATACGGTGAATTTTTGTTGTAAATAAATATGGCAAAATTATTGATAATATGTTATTTAATAGGCTTCCTGTCAACCCATTAAATCACATAATCGGTGCATGACAAGATGAATACATATTGTATTTTATACTAAACAATATTAATTAGTCTCATAAAATCCAATCCTCGTTTTTCAAATGGTTATGCAATAACAACATGATGAAGAGGCATGAAGCCCAAAGATAGTAATTTATTAGTGCATTGAATAATATAATAGGAAATGGAAAAATTTTGATCAAAAAGGAGGGTTATTCAATAGTATATTATATTTGTTGGAATGAATGGATCTATGACTAGGGTTCATGCAGGCCCTCAGGGCCTAATCCCCCTCCCTTCTGTGTGACTCCTTGCAGCTTAGCCCTGTCCATGTCTCCCTCCCATAACTTTTCTCCCTCGGACCCGACCCCTCCACATAGAAGAGGAATCCCTAGACTACTATTGAGCACTCAACACACCCTAAAAGCCTTATCATTGTTTGTCACTTTTTGGGTACCACTTGTTTTTTCATTGTCTGACTCGATTTCATTTTGGGAAATGGTTTATCTTCATTTGTTTCCATGTCTCTTATCACCTAGTCAATTTTGTTTGAACTTGTGAAGCCTCATGTCTAAAATACCTTAACACTCGAATTAAGAGTCGACAACTAAACACCACACCTAACGCGATTAGGGTCAGCATCGAAAAGAATTCAAGTAAGTAAAGGAACCAAAAAAAGACAATAGTCTTCAAGCACCAATTTTCATCGGCATCGAAAGAAGGTGGTTTTGGGTTTGCATAAGTTATTCACATAAAGTTTCGAGAGATAGTTGATCCCCTTCGACATCAAAAAAACACAAGGACAGACGTTAACAAAGGATGAAAATAAATTGTTGATAGATGATGCCCGATGTGCTTTCCTGGGATCGTGGAAATCCAGAAATATCAGAACAACAATTTCGACCGCGATAAATTTTTCTCCAATCGCCAATCCCCAATGCATTTTCATCATTGGGACCTTTTCGAGGGAGTTGATCTGAGAGAACTTGGGTAAGTTTATCGTCGATCATCGATCTTTGACACTTTTCAATGTTGGGAAGATAGGATTGGGTTGTAGAACATATGGCTTAAAGAAAACCCTGACTCCGATTTACATGAGAAATTAAATTCACTGGTCTTGAATTCCACGTGTCTTTACCATGTAAGAAGGTCATACGGTATAGTTTTATCCTGAGTCATTTTGGTTCCCTAGGTCCTAGTCACACCTTCAAGTTATTTTTTCCACGTCAATGTTGTACGGTAAGATCGATCGGTGTCAAAGATTTTGCAGAAGAATATCAACGAAAATGTTCACAGCACAATCCCAACCCCCGATCCACCAACTGAAAGAGTGGAACGATGGGATGTTTCCAGCATAAGATATGATCAAATTTTGGACATTTAATGAACTAGTTAATGCCTAATCCCCATTAGCTTCTACTGCGTGCGCCAATTAGAAAACAACATTTTGAAATCACTGATAGACTACATTTCCACCCGCACTCACGCTGTCAACCCATGATGAATTTAAGTTTAAACATATCTGAATATTTGGTGGAAGATTTGATGAAATTACACTCATAACCTTAATTGAATGGCTAATGTGACAAGGTAAGTTCATCCTTATTTAAATATCTAAAATGGTTTTGAAAAAATTCATTCTATGTGTAAGTTGAATTCCAAATAATCATAAGAAGCAAAGAGAGCATCTCAAGACTGTACTGACCCTCTAATTATCAAAACTAGGTTTAACAAGCTGCAGAGGTATGTGTTCAAGTTTTCCAATTTGGTAATCATAATTTATATATTCACCCGGTTTCTTACATAGTCTCTAAACTCTGCTCTATTTGAAGGAAAAATTCCCCCGAGAAATCCAACCACCAAACACTCGCCAAGGGTGCCCAAGCTAAAGGAAGATGAAACAGGTGAAGGCTCTTCTCCAGGGACCACAAGGTAGTTGGAGTACACTCCCAAGGGTGATCCTTTCATCAAAACCTCGACAAAGAAAGAGTTTTCCTAGCCTCTGACCTTCGATGATACCAAAGCAAGAACTAGGTCCAAAGTAATTCTCCCACAGTGGGGGGATCTATTTAACAAGATCATCCAAGAATAATACCCATAATATATCCCTCATGGTGATCCAGACGTAAGGACGCTCGATGACCAGGTGTTCCTGAACATCTGAAAGTCGTATTTACACATGGTGGCAAGTATAACCCCGGTTTTCCCTTGCATCAAGGTTATAAAATGGCTCATTTACCATATGGATAGGCATAAAGTCTTGATCAAGGATGATAATGGCAGATGCATCGGATTTTTCCTCCCAAAAGAAGTCCAAAAGTACTATAAGCTCAGGGACCTAGAGGAGCGACTCAACATGAACTTCTTGGTAAATTTCTATGAGTTCCATGACACCAGTTGGTTGATAGCCTCATGGTGGAAGGAGGACAATAAATTCACTAATCATAGAAATGGCTGGTATGGAATGATTAATCTGAGGGATCCATACATCTATTTGATGTCTCTCACCTACTAATTATATGGAGAAAATCACTGCTCCAAGTTTTTAGAAGCATGGATGCCTTCGGCATACACAGTGTCGATCACCAGGAGTAGCTTCAACTAGGGAGTGATAATCTCAAAATAATTGAGCATCTGTGTACAACAGGATCAAAAACCTAAGGAAGTGGAGGAACCCACTCTCTACATGGCCTCGTACCTGCTCAATGTCATGTGTGCAAGGAACTTCTTCACTGGAATGAATCTAAGATGGCATGTTGCGGAGCTCCCAGTTCACGTCTACTTCATCATACTAAGGGAGAACAGGTACAAGAAGTCTTATCCACTCATCTGCGATAAATTCATCGCTCACATTTATTTTATTATTTTTAAGAAGGAATGCCCAAGACTATCTGCGACAGCCAAGAAAATGATAGAACAAGTAGTCCATTGGTATTTATATGAACACTCAACCTACATCAGAGTTTTGGGGGCCATCAAAGCACCACATCTCCTACCTTCTCATGTCCCATATTGAATCATTGTGGGAGAAATCTGTTATCAGAACATCCCGCAGGGCTATAACGCCACATTGACCAAAGACAAGAAATGATCTTTCATACCCTACGGTTTTCATATAGGGTTTTATCTGGTGAAAGATACTGCTCAAGCCAAAATGGAAGGGCTGAGCCAACTTAGGTTTAGGTTCCCGACAGGCTGATTTTTCAAGAATGACCCTAAAGTCCTGGTCCTCCAACATGTTTCAAAAGTATCATCCTACTTGATGTATGCTCATGATAAGTTTTAGGATGGAATTTTCACAGAGATCACCCAAGACTAGGACTAGGTGGTGCAAAGGATGGACAAACCAAACATGACTAGGTTCAAGGCCATAAGTGTGGATGAATAGGTGGAAATGATAGATAAGTCATCTCAATAGGCCCTCAAGGATAGGGAAGATATCAGAGTGGCAGAGACAATAAAGACAAAAGAGGCACAGAGAAGGGGATTAATATTAATACAATGTGCATAGAGGCTCATTGAGCAGTTGAAAAATTACCCCGACCTGATAGAAATAATGAGGATCCTGGCTGATGACCCAGTCGAAAGCTGAGGAGAACCTAGTGGCCTAGAGATGATACAAATTGAAGAAACCATCGGGTCAAAAAACCCTGAAGTCCCATCACCACAGGTTGGATCACCAAGGGAAGCTTCGAGTTGGCTCGAGATAGCAAGGACATTAGGAAGCACAAATATACCAAATCCCTTGTTCGATTTAATTACCATCTACGATGGTGAGAAGATTTTGAAGGTGTCCCCAGTCAGTCCGATGCAAATTATAGAGGAGAAAGAACCTAAGAAAGAATCCACCCTAGGTCCCGATGCTCCAAGTCAAAGTTATTAACAGAAAGAGCATGAGGTAGAACATGCCTTGGATGTTGAGCCACTCGACATACCAGAAACCCCAATGGAAAGCTCAAGGGATGATCTAGGATCGGGCGAACAAGGAGAAGTTATTCCACAACATGAAATCGATGTTTCAACAGCCAATTACCAAGTAAGTACCAAACCCACCCCTGAGTCATCATTTTTGGCCGGTACCTTTCCAGATGATGAAAAAAACTAGAGGCCGAGCCATGAGAACACATAGAATAGATTCAAGAACCCAACCTTGAACAAATACACATAGTCGGGAGCCTAAAAAATACTCTAACTTGGGGAGAACAACAAATCCTCGAACCGGTTTATGAGGTCATGTACATACAAGAAATCACTTACGACTAAAAGAGGAAAGCCATCATCAAGTGCTAGGGACAACAACATCGATCATATAAGGAATTCGGTTGAATACTGGGTGAAGATGGACCAAGAACCTCAGCGAGAGATTCAAGATAAATGGGCCAATTATGAAAGAATATGGATCAAGATTAATGAGGGGATGAGAGACATCGGTATCCCAGAATTCGGCTCACCCAAGGACTTTGTCAACTTCCATGGCATAGTCAAACAACATGCAGAATAAGAATCATCATGAACTACAAAGATAGAAAAGGTTGTGAACATGGCACCAGGTCAAGTACAGCATTTCATGGAGTACCTGATCAAGGCTTGGGAAGTATTACAACAATTAAGTGTTAAAGTAGTCAAGTATCGGGCACAGGCAGTGGAAATAAAGGAGATCCTTACGGCCATGATGGACCAACACATATTCTCATATGCCAACACATGCAAGGAAATCTTCGTCAGTTGGTCAGAATATGAGAAGATTCATCCACTTAAGTGACACCATTTGATGACTCTTAAAAGACAGATAGATGGAAGCACCATGTGGTGATGTTTTTTGTTATTTAGCTTGCATTTTTTATTGTTATTCTTAGTTAATAATTTGTTATAAATAAGAGGACTGACCTTTTAGAAAGGGTCGATGGTTTTGGAAAAGACCCTCATTTTTGGAATTGTTAAGAACTATTTCAGAACTACCTTAATTGAAAAGTCTTGTTTAGGAACGGAGACAAATTATTGTTTTACATCAAAGGTGTGTGTGATTGGATGATAAGGAGGAATTACTTTTGACTTTATCTCATGAATGGATGTTGTAATGAGTAAGAGTTTTTGAATCTATTGATAAGTTATTTGATTCAATATTTTTATAGTTCTTATCTCTAATGGTGGAAAGAAAATTATTGTTTTAATGTGTGATTAATGGTTAGATATAAGGAAACTATTTTTTTGGCCATCATTTTATTGCATGTATGTTTTCTTATGATAATTGTATCTCATTCAATAATTAGAATACTAGCAAGTTGATGTATTAGTACTAGGCTTGTCATAGGTACCAAAATATTTGTCTTCATACTAGAGCATGAGGGTTATCACAATCTCAGCCTTCTTCAATAGTTAAGATTTCCCCTTTTACCCAGTTGGTTTATACCAGCACACATCTTTTAGCAGACCGACCTAATAAAAGAAAATAAAAAAGAGAACATTCAAACTAAAGGAGGAATTTTCATAAGAAGATATCATGTCAATCACTACATAAATCCCATCAATGATTTGGCTGGATCTACAGATCTGGAGAACCATTCCACTATCAAAGGTTGTAGAGTCTAATTGGGCCTTGGTGGTGGGTTTGGTTACCTTTGTTGAGTTAAATGGATTTAGGACCCCTCAACATAATTGGAGCGCATCATGAATGAATGGCTGACAATATTCCTGATATAATATTTCACACAGCCTGTAGATTCAAAAAAACCCACATGCATGGCTATTCATTCTCAAGATAGACCACACACATTGAGTGCTCCTGAAACAAGTAACCCACCCTAGCAAGAGGAAGAACATTTATTCCCTGAAATTCCTTACTCTCTTCCCCACAAGGAGTTGAACTAGTTCAGAAGAATCACAAGAGCTTACGCTCGAAAAATTGGAGCACTACCCTTAGCTCTGTTACTTCCTCATAGAAAACAAGTAAGAAGACAAGTGATCGACACCCTCGACCAAGTATTTTTTCACACAGTAGATGGCCTGATAGATTTCACCCTCATCGAGATTGAGCATCCCCTCAATCTAATCCCCGAAACACCTGTCAGTAACTGCTTTGAGCTCGATTATTTTGAATCTGACGAAGAAGGGTTTAACTCAAAACGCTTAGTTTTGGAGTCAAACGACATGGAAGATAAAAATGATCATAATGAAGAAAGGGGAAACCCACCTCAGAATAATCAACCTTGGTTGGCCATATATTCTCTAGAAATCCCTGAGCGAGCACATAACCTTCCCCGACATCCAGAAAAGTTACTCCCTAAATTTGACCCAGAAACCTCAGGATTTCCTGAAGACCATATGGAAAAATGCATACTAGATATTAGATTGATGAATGTCCAGCATGAAGATGTAGTATGCAGGAATTTCCCCTATACTTTTGAGAATTCAACCTCCATGTGGAATTTTAACTTACCTATAGGTTCCACAACTAGTTGGATGAAGTTTCAAAAGGATTTTTTAGATAAATTTGCAGAATAAACCACTACAGGAGATTTGATGGCTGAGTTGTTCGCCGCCACCATGAGCTCAAAGGAGAAGGTTAATGACTTCAATCAATGATTCACCACTATCCTAAATAAATTTCTACTCGAAGCTAAACCCACTCGGGAGTGGAAAATCAAAGTATACACTAATGCTCTCCCTGCTTCCATTTCCATGTTTGTAAAAAGGGCTGCCAAAACAACCCTAGTTGAGAATTTTGAGGAAGTCAAAACAATAGAATTCCAAATGAAGGGATGTAAAGAAGGAAAAGTATCATTAGTTAACAAGGAAGCTCAACCTCCACCCAGGAAAGGACTCTTGTTGACCAAGCCCCAAGGGAAACAAACAGAACAAGGTCCCAAAAAAGGACGTGGAGACATAGAATACCTACAACGAATGATAAAGAAGTTGTCAAATGAAATCATAGACATGAAAAGAAATGTAGGGGAGGGAAACCAAGGTCAAAGGCCTTATAAACTAGTTTTTAAAATATATCCACCGTTCAAAGCAATTGAACCTCCCCTAGAAAACTTAAACATCAACCTAGTGAATGTGGCTCTCGATTCTTTTTGAACCTATAACCAAGAAAAACATTCTGAAAGAGACTACCCACAATGGGTGCATGCCATGAATTTGATGGCCAGTCAGTTTCTAGATGAGGTTTCCCTTACCGAACAATCAAGTGGCTCAACTATGAATAATGTTGATCGAGAAGAAGTTGACCCTCCGGAAGAAAAATCCACAATGCTTTGGGACCCTGACCTATCGATGCCTCCCAATGATCTATTTGAGGTTCAAGAACCACCCACAGAGGTCTTGAATGTGAAAACGCGAAGTAGGGGTCATTCGGTCTCAAACGACCTTACCATTTCCCACACTTTGAGAGGAAAAAATGTGTCCGATCACTTGAAAGAATCTTTTGTCTCCCAAAGAAACCCCATAAACATCCACACACGAGAATTGCCCAAACTAGACTACAACATAGTAGAATATTTGAAAAAATTGAAGGAAAATATATCAGTCATGGACATGTGTAGAATCCCCAAGCAAAAGGGCTTTTTGTTACAGGCTTTGAAGCAAGTATAAACTCCTATAAAAATCACTAACCAAGGAGAAAATCCATCCCTCACAGATCTAAGAAATAAGCCAACTGTGAACACTTTCTCTAAACATACGAAATGAAATCCTTTCATCCCATCGTTCCTCTTGACATTTGAAGTATGGAAACTGAGAGTTGAAGTCTTCAACATAAAACTCCATAATTTTTTGGTTGACTCAGGGGAATCCTCTAATGTTATGCCATTATCTATATGCAAGAAATTAAACACAATCCCTCTCAAAAGTGATAAAAATGTGATATAACTAGATAGAACCCAGGTGAAAATTATGGGAGAACTCAAGGATGTCATGATCAGAATGACGACACACATGAAATTTGTTCAAGTAATTGACATCATTGTAGTATATGTACCAGAATATTATGGACTGCTACTTAGTCAAGACTGGTTCGAGAAGTTGAATGGATACTTTAGCACAAACTGGGCTCACCTGTGGTTTCCATTAAATGGAAATGAAAACATGATTAGGATCGATAGGGAAAGGTATATAAAACATATTGTCATTGACCTATAATCCCTCAATGAACCCTCTTCAGCAGATATCCTCATGCTAGGAAATTATTACTGCGACTTTGATTTTGATAATTTCTCACATATCTCATCTGATGTCCCTCTTACTCAGAATTCTAAAATGACTTTTCAAGAAAATTTTACAACTGCGGAAGAATAAATCCTCTTCTGTCAAGAACCTCTGTTAAAAACCACAGAGAAGATAGGAGGAAAGGAAGAAAGTGGTAGGCAAAAGGAAACTTATGGCTTTATCTCACAAGTTTTGACCTTGTACTTTTATGGGTCTAATTCGCAAGAGGGATCAGGAGCGATGTGTATCCTCATTGATCCCAAAGGTAAATGCAATTTCCTATCCTACAGACTAGAATTTGAATTCACAAACAACACCGTTGAGTATGAACCTCTAGTACAAGGGTTAAAGAAATCCATAGACTTGAACGTTAAAGAACTAAAGGTTTTTGAAGACTCTGAAATCATCATTAGAAAAGTAAGGAACACTATACACTGCAACTCTCCCCACCCGATGAATTATCAACAGGGAGTGCACAGACTAATAGAACATTTTGAGGCCTTCAACATTACAACAATCCCCAGAACAAAGAACACTCTTCTTGATTCCCTAGCCACCACTGCCTCAAGGATATCCCCTTTAGAATACTATGAAGCATCCCAGTTCACTATGGAGCTACTCTACAAGCCATCAATGTCCAACAATATTTCTAGTTGGAAGTTCTTTGAAGGAGATGAACAGATCATAAATTTCTTAACCAATCAGGAAAATTGTAAAGATATGGGTTTTGATGATGAAATATTTCAGGAGAAACTAGTAGAAACTAATCCCCGTGTACAAAGAGCTGAAATATATCAATCAACTGACAAAACGAGGTTTCACACGATAACGAAAGGGGTAGCCAATTTAGAGAACCTCTTTAAATTAAGGGAAAGATTTAAAGGGTCAACGAACACAAAGACAGGGAGTTCTTGTCCCCTGTACGAGACTATAAACCTAGGAACCCTGGAAAACCCTAATAATATAAATCTTGGCAAGACAATATCTAAAGAAGAAAGGAAATACTAACTCAAACTGTTTAGAGAATATCAAGATGCTTTTGCATGGTCTTATCGATATATGAAAACTTATGATACTCGCATTATCCAAAAAAAAATCCCATTAAAACCCAGAGTAAAACCCTTCCAACAAAATCTTTGGAAGTACCACCCATCCCTAGAGAAATCTCATGTGTCAGGAGTTGAAGAAATTACAAGATGCTAAAATTATCTTTCAGGTTAGACATTCAGCTTGGGTAGAAAATTTGGTTCATGTCAAGAAAAAATCAGGGATGATCCATTTGTGTGTGGATTTCAGGAACCTCAACAGAGCATCAGAAACGGACAACTACCCAGTCCCACCGATGGAGCAACTCTTGCAGATCGTTTCTGGTTCTGATATTTTCTCCCTACTAGACAGTTTTTCAGGTTACAACTAGGTTCTAGTTTTAGAGGAAGATTGATTGAAAACTACCTTTCAAACCAAGTGGGGAACCTTTTCTTATAAATTCATGCCCTTTGGATTAATAAATGCAGGGGAAATATTCCAAATGGCCATGGATGTAGAATTTTTGGGACTAATCAACAAATGTGTAGTAGTTTATTTGGACGATGTGACTGTTTATTCAAAGAATAGAGAAGATCACATCCAAAACCTGACCCAGATTTTCGAAAGGTGTAGGAAATACGGTGTATCTTTAAACCCTAAGAAAACTATCTTTGGTTTTGAGGAAGGGAAACTATTAGGTCATATTATATCTCAAGCATGAATTTGTATAGACTCAGAATGAATTAGGGCAATAGCTCAGCTTCCATTACCCCAAAACAAAAAGGCTATGCAATCCTTCTTTGGGAAAATCAACTTTGTGAGGAAATTCACCCCCAATTTTTCTAAAACCATCAAACCCTTACAAAAATGATCCACAGAGATGTTGAATTTAAGTGGGATGATGAACAAAAAAGTGGTTTTAGCAATTTTAAAACTGCAATATCTCAAGCTCCAGCATTGCGAAGTCCCGACTTTAGCAATTTTTTTTTCCTCTACACTTTTTCCTCTGACCAATCCTTAGCTGCAGTATTGACTCAGAAAACTGCAGTATTGACTCAGAAGGATAATGACAACAATGAGGCCCTAATCTCATTTATGAGCACTAATATCCAAGGGGAAGAAATAAATTACCCTGCTATAGACAAACATGTTTATGTGGTGTACAAGGTAGTAAAACAATTCAGATTTTACATCCTAAAGAACCACACCAAATTCATCGTACCTCATCCCGCAGTCTGATCCCTATTCACTCAGCAGGAGATTGAGGAAAGAAGAGGGAACTGGATGGTAGTGGTCCACGAATTTGATCTCAATATAAAACCTGCCAAACTAGTTAAGGGACAAGGATTATGTAAACTAGCAGTTGAAGCCCAGGACCAAGTAAATGAAGACCCCGGGTGGGAGAATGAATTAGAATTATGGTGTAGTAAAGATTCATATATCTCCATAGGGAAAGATTCTTGGTATGGGAAATTATGTTATCAACTACACCATGGTACTTTCCTAGAAAACCTAAACCCTAAGGAAAGGAGAGCTCTCAGACTAAAATTGGCACAATATTGTCTAATAAATTCGGTGCTCTTCTACGTTAATTATGATGGGGTACTTTTAAGATGTCTCAAATGAGAAGACATAGACAAGGTTCTGAAGGAGCTCCATGATGGTCCCATAGGTGGACACTTTACAGGGAATACCACCGCTCATAAAATACCGAGGGTCGACTATTATTGTCTTACTCTTTTCAGGAATGCTCACACATACACTAGGAACTGTAAAATGTTAATAACCAAATATCAATATAGCATAGAAAACCTCAAAAAAAGTACTCAATGCCTTGATAAAGAGATAATTTTAGATAATAAGCCTCTTCGAGGGGGCAACCTCCTTTTACCCCACATAAATGTTCAAGTACAAGATGATTCCAAATGAAAATGTCTCCTTGGTATATATAGGATACTAGGAGGTATAATTACAACTAATGGAATAAATCCGACATAAATAAAATAACATTACT
>JASDQU010100538.1:165807-180260 GCA_032191745.1 Picea mariana
AACAATGAGGCCCTAATCTCATTTATGAGCACTAATATCCAAGGGGAAGAAATAAATTACCCTGCTATAGACAAACATGTTTATGTGGTGTACAAGGTAGTAAAACAATTCAGATTTTACATCCTAAAGAACCACACCAAATTCATCGTACCTCATCCCGCAGTCTGATCCCTATTCACTCAGCAGGAGATTGAGGAAAGAAGAGGGAACTGGATGGTAGTGGTCCACGAATTTGATCTCAATATAAAACCTGCCAAACTAGTTAAGGGACAAGGATTATGTAAACTAGCAGTTGAAGCCCAGGACCAAGTAAATGAAGACCCCGGGTGGGAGAATGAATTAGAATTATGGTGTAGTAAAGATTCATATATCTCCATAGGGAAAGATTCTTGGTATGGGAAATTATGTTATCAACTACACCATGGTACTTTCCTAGAAAACCTAAACCCTAAGGAAAGGAGAGCTCTCAGACTAAAATTGGCACAATATTGTCTAATAAATTCGGTGCTCTTCTACGTTAATTATGATGGGGTACTTTTAAGATGTCTCAAATGAGAAGACATAGACAAGGTTCTGAAGGAGCTCCATGATGGTCCCATAGGTGGACACTTTACAGGGAATACCACCGCTCATAAAATACCGAGGGTCGACTATTATTGTCTTACTCTTTTCAGGAATGCTCACACATACACTAGGAACTGTAAAATGTTAATAACCAAATATCAATATAGCATAGAAAACCTCAAAAAAAGTACTCAATGCCTTGATAAAGAGATAATTTTAGATAATAAGCCTCTTCGAGGGGGCAACCTCCTTTTACCCCACATAAATGTTCAAGTACAAGATGATTCCAAATGAAAATGTCTCCTTGGTATATATAGGATACTAGGAGGTATAATTACAACTAATGGAATAAATCCGACATAAATAAAATAACATTACTAATGTAATATGCCCCAATTAAGGGGTAATGATCCAATATTAGGGATTAACATTCCCCTCCCCTTGAGACAAGTGTTGAACGCAATGCTTGAGTAACTCTAGATTCTTCTGTATAAAAGTCTCATCTTCCCAAGTGTAATCTTCAGCCGATAGTTTCCTCCATTTAATGAGATACTCTGAAATGGATCTATTCCTCAGCTGGAAAATTCTTGTGTTAGTGATGGCTTCAGGATCCAATATGATTTTTCCTTCCTCGTCAAGTTTTGGCAATATAGTTTGAACTGGGATCTTGTTGCCTATAACCTTCTTTAAGCATGAAACATGGAAAATTGGGTGTACTTGTGAAGATGCAGGCAACTCCAATTTGTATTCCATAGTACCAGTATTTTGCAACACCTTATAAGTGATCAGAATCTGGACCAGGGGTCTAAAATTTGCTCAATTTTCAAAGTGCTCGGAATGCAACGAAAACAGTGCCATTGCGTCCGTCTCGTTCTCCTGATTCCGGCGGTATATTTTTTTTCGCAAACGGAGTCCGTATGGAGAAGTTATCGCGATCTGTTCGCCGAGCCAAACAGGGAAAAATTTGATGCTGACTGTACCTGTCCATACAGTCCGTATAGGGCACGTGGCAGGACCGTACAGATTGTGTGGCATGTCTGTACAGGACACGTGGCAGCACCTGGGTGTGACACATGTCATGCATTTTTGGCATTTTCAGAGTACGGTTTGACCAATCTGGAAGTTACACGTGTCACCACTGGAAGGGTGACACGTGGCACATGCTGACGTCAGCATCCTTCGTGGCCTGGGATGACGTGGCAGGTGACAGCATACGTCCGAGACATGTGGCAGGTTCTGGTTGGATGACAGTTGGCAAATCATTATGTGACACGTGGCATGATGTGGACCAATAGAAAGGTGCCACGTGGCCCAATGAAGGGCTGCCACGTGGCACCCTGGGTTTGACTATTTGGGCATATAAAATTTATATGGAGGCCACAGGGTTCGACCCCCAGACCTCCCCTCTACACAAAGCTTTAACTTAATCCGCCCGACCGTTGGACCACGCGATGGTTCTTATAATGAAATCGGAATAACATTTATTTGAATTAAAATATATGTTATGGTCGACGGGGGTAGGGCCCTCGGTTTCGGTGTTTCACCATACGATCAAGGTTTATACGGAATGCGCGTGCATTTCACATGGTGCACAAGCCCACGGTCCCGGTTCCATTACGTATGCCACATAACCATATCAACTCGCGCGGGGTTTCCAAATGTGGCACCACACGGTTATATATTATGTTACAAACATGTGACCGAAACAAATAAAACGGTTTCCGCGTGGGGTTTGTTACATAGCGACCCGTGGTCATATCAACTATCATATGTGACCATACATTTGTAAATCGCGCGCACGGGTATGTCAATTAACCAACGGTCCCAAATATTAAACTTTGGTTACATTTATATGCGGGCGGTTAACATTTCAGCCCATGGTTCGGGTGCTTTGGCATATGACCATTTGTTTTATACGCGTGGGATTTTGTTTTAGTTTTGTTTTTAAAATGGATATACATCCATTCAGCCCGACACTTGTCAAACCCACAGCGAATTGTTTAAACAGTTGGCCCTTTTTGTGCGCGGGAGGTGGCCACATGGCCCCATGCGCCCAACACCTCCGTTCTTGGGGGCTTTATTCCAGGTAACTGTTCGACAAATTGACGCTTTTTGCGGCACGCGCGTTGGTGCTGGGTTTTGTGAGCGAAAACTCTCTGGAGCTAGGTTCACTTTCCCACAGGTGCAATATGGCGAGCCTGTAACAGAGCTTGAAGGGGAAGAAATGGTAGCAAGCATAACTTGATGAGTTTTTGACCAAATCAGGTGTTGTAAAAGCCCAGGTAGGGGTTTTTGGACGTTCTGAGTCCATTGGTGATATTTTCACAGGAATTTGAAGAGCCCATTTGCAGTTTTTTCACATTTGAAGCTTGAGGAAGCTCCATGAAGCTTAAAGCCCTCATTGTTTGAGGCATTGCTCAGATGAGCACATATCCATTTTCTGAGCCTGAATAGTCATTTCTGACTGTTTATTATGCTCTGAACACATTGGGATAGGTTTCAGATCCATTGGAGGACTTCTACAGGAATTTTTGCTCCATTGAAGCTCAGGGAAGCTTGGAGGCCATTTGTAGAAGAGGTCATTGTTGGATGAGCCATTGTCCATTTGCAGAGTTTTAACAGTCATTTTTGGGGTTTTTATGTATTCTGAATCCAATGGTACAGTCTGTAAATCCATTGGAGTTGAGAAGCATCTTGTAAAGAGCATTTGACAAACTAATCCCAAAGAGCCAAGTCCATTGAAGGAGGCTCAAGGAGATGTAGCCCAGAGAGGGGTGAACTCCTTTATCATCTTGCTATTGTTGTGAGTTTGTTGTGTTATTTGCTGCACTTTTTATGGCTGTGTATTGGTATATAACATCTATTTAATCTTTTAAAAGAACATTTATTCACACATGCACATTGACAAGAAGAACCAAGAACTTAACACATAAACCATCTTGCATAATTTAACACATGAAGCAAGGTCCTGTTAAGGTTGATTTTAATGAGGTAGAGGGTGCTTGCATAGCATAACAAGTTAGCCTTCTATTTTCAGATCAATAAGGGCCATATTACTTTGGTGATAATTTATTATCCTTCTTGGCTTGATTGAGGTACATCTATTTGTATGGTTGTAGTTTTAAAAACACCCAATCCCCTACTTCAAAACTTATTTCACTACGATGTTGATCTGCTTGTTGTTTCATGTGATTCTGTGCCATGGTCAGGTTGTCCTTTAAGATTTGGAGAACTTGTTTTTTATTCTGGAGGTGATCTTCCATTGCTTGAACCTTAGATTTTTCTTTTAGAGAATAAGTGATGGAAGGAGGGTGGTATCCATAGAGTTCCATAAATGGTGTCATTTTTGTTGTAGTATGAAAGGAAGTGTTATACCACAATTTTTCCAAGGGTAACCATTTGAACCATTATGTTTGTTTATCAGAGACAAAGCAATGAAGGTATCCTTCCATACATTTATTCACTATCTCGGTTTGTCCATCAAATTGAGGATGATAGGATGAGCTATGAGCCAATTGAGTACCCAAACAAGAAAATAATTTTGTCCAAAAATGTCTAATGAAGATGGGATCTCTGTCACTTACAATAATCTTTGGCTGCCATGTAGCTTTTGAACTGTCTCCATGAATGTGGTGGCAACTGTACTAGCTTTGAAGGGATGAGAGAGTGCACAAAAGTGTGCGTACTTGGTTAGTCTATCAACAATCACCATGATGACACTCTTTCCTTCAAACTTCGGTAACCCTGTTATGAAATCTATGGAAACCTCCTCCCAGCGTTGACTTGGGATGGATAATGGTTGTAAACAACCTGGTGTCTTAATTTTTTCCACCTTATTTTGTTGTCAAACCAAACATTCTGCCACAAACCTTTGAACATCAATTTTAAGGCCATCCCAAAAAAAATCCTTCTTGACTCTATGGTAGGTTTTCAAAAATCCCGAGTGCCTCCTACTGGAGAGGTGTGCAATTCCAATAGTACCTTTTGTTTGATTTGGGAGTTCTTACATAAATATAAGCGATCTTTGTACCATAGTGAATCATTTTTCCATGTAAATGTATCTAATGCACTAGAATCCTATTGCAACCTTTGAATGAGAGTCCACACTTTTTTGGCTAGGTCTAATAATGCCAGCCTCTAACATGTCTTCAACCATGCACTCAATTTCACTCTTCTGGGCGTAAGGGTATCTGTATGGCCTAATGTTAGGAGGAACACTCCAAGGAATTAGGTGAATTTCATGATCATGATTTCGAGTGGGTGGAAGACCTTTGGGAATATCTTCAAATACTTTGGAATGCTTATCAATGATCCCTTGAAGATCTTGAGGAATAGATGTCTTAGATGTTTGAACATCTAGTGAGAATAGTTGTGCAATAACGCCTTGATGCCCCTTTTTCAATAATTTTGTCATTCCATTAGATATTATCACCTTACCGGGTTTCCCTGTGATACCTCTTAACTCAATTTCTTTTCCTTCCAATGAAAATTTCATGAAAAGTTCTTGAAAATTAAAAGCCACTGTTCCTAATGATTGTAACCATTGGATTCCTAGTACAACATCTGCACCACCCATGGGTATAAAAATCATTGGAATATTCATTACATATTCCCCCATAGTAAGATTGATCTTATTGCATTTTCTTGAGCAATTGATAGTTCCTCCATCTACAATCATTACTTGAAACTCTGGCGCTGGATATACAAAGCAATTGAGAGCTTTGGCTAATTTATAGCGAATGAAATTATGAGTACTGCTAGAATCAATTAGGACCATTACCTTTTTCTTTTTGATGTATTCTTCGATCTTGAGGGTTTGAGGAGTGCTAATTCCATCCAATGCATTACACGATATCGTGGGAGTCAACTCTTGAGACAAAATTGCTGCTACGTTTTCATCTTGAGATGGTTCTTGTTCTTGTTCTTCTTCCTCTTCACAATCTATGTAGAATAATTTCTTCTCACCACACTTATGTCCCTTACTATACTTTTTGTCACAATTAAATCATAAACCTTTTTCTTTTCTTTCCCCCAATTGTTGAGGTGTCAACCTTGTAGGTTGTGTTTTAGAAGAAGGAACATTTTTCTCTCTATAGATGTTAGGATTGGTCCTTCTAGTATCCATAGCCATATTTTTACTTTCAACATTTCTTTCCACCTTAAATGCATTCTCCAATGATTTGGGTTCCCAAAGGAAAACCTCATGTTGAATTTTATCCTTTAAAGTTCCTATGAATACATTAATCAAGTGCTCATCTAGAATATCTATTACCTTTATATTCAATATTTGGAAGTTCTCAATGTGCTCGATAATTGAACCCTTTTGCTTGAGAATTATCAATTGGCTAAAGAAGGCATTGCTCCGTGTATCCTCATAGTGTGCTACCATTTATTTCATGAAAATTGTCCAAGTGACGAGTTATTTGCGAGAACAAAGCCATCGATACCATACAAATTGATTGGGTTCTAAATACAAAGAAGCAATTCATACCTTTTGTGTATGTGGCACATTATGTAGATCAAAGAATTGCTCCATCTGAAGTATCCATGTGATTGGGTACTTGCCATCAAACTTCCTCATATCAATCTTAGGAACGTGGTTAGTCTTCAACCCAAAGTTGCAGTTTCTCCATTCTTGATTCACCTTCCTTTTGTCCTCATAATGAATTTTATGGGATGCATTTTCACTTTCAGGTGTCTTCTCTGTTATGAAATTTTTCAACACTTCCATGATCTCCTCTTTTAAACCATCCATCTTTGCCTCCAACTTAGATTCCATCTCTTGTAGTTCATATTTTGTTACTATCTTCTTTTGTAAATAACTTATATCGCTACGCATTTCTTCACCTTCATCAAGAGTCCAAGTAGGATTGTCTGGAGGCTTATTTGGTGTAGAATTTCCCTTTTTGGGTGGCATGTTGGCCAAGTGACGTAGACCCCCTTGCCCTCGGGCTAAGATCCACTCAGGATCATTCTAATCCTTCTCGAGCCAAAGCGGATCCTTTGGTTCCTTGCTAGAACCTTCAATGAATCCATAAGACTTTTATGAAAACCCACCCTGTGTATCTTGACACCAGGCGCGAGCCTTACATCACCATATGACCACAACCGGGCCTTAGCGCAAGAACTTTTCATAGCTCGCAATTCACGAGTTCATGAGTCGAAGACCCTCGACTCCTCTTTTCCAAACCTCCGATACCCAATATGACGATACGGGTATGGTTCCTCCTTGTTATCACCTCCCACACATAACCACCAGCTAGGGCTAAGTTTCTAGCACCACTCGCAACTTCGTGACTTTGCGAGTTGGAGTGTTGATTCCTCCTGCTCCTCCTTTGCGAATCCATGACTCGTGATAAGTCAACAGTGGGTTGACCCTTTCCAAATGACACATGTCCACCACCTATCACCACTTCCACTTTTCTCTAGGCGTTTTATTGTCATGCCACCTGTTAGCCACACAATCCCCACTTATGGATGGGCCACGTGTTTGCACGAGCCCTCGGCGCTCGACACTTCATGACTTATGCAGTCGAAAAGAAACTCTCTCAAGTTCTGAACCCCCAATAGGTGATAACCATGAAATTTATGATCCCACGGTTCTCCCATGGCCTGGATCTTCTTCCTTATTCCTCACAACTCGGAAGTTCACACAAACCAAGAATTTTGGTCTGGCTTCCAAACTCATGATCCCCGAGTTCGCGATAATGATCTAACGACTCAAACTGATCACAATCAATGATCCACGTTGATTCTTGATGTCAAGGTGGTGGATTCATCCAACTCCTAACCACCTTACAGCTCTGCAAGATCCAACGACTCTCACAACTTCGCACTTCCTTCACGAAGGTCTCTCATCATCCATATGGCTCCACTAGATCCTATGATCCTCACAACTTCATGAGCTCTCCACAGAGAATTCTGGCCATCTGATTCACTCCTCAAGAATCTCTGACCAAACTAACTTGGCGTCCTTCCACTGATCTTAACTTCTGTGCGATGATTTCGCTCCCTGTCTTCCTTTGAAATCTTCAAACGTACTAACCCTCCTAAGCTTTTACTTGCAAACTCAAGTCTTCCCAAAAGGATCCTTGCTCGCACTCCTTTCGGAAAACCTTCAAATGACCTCTGGTTATTTGAGTCTTCGACCCTGTGCACTATTTGCAACAGTGGTCCTTCAACGTTCCCCTTAGTTGATAAGTTCTAAGGCTTCAACCAGCCTGCGCACACCTTGCATGGCTCTGTGCTTCACTTGCACTTATGAGAGTATGATAATAACGGTATCTCTAATGAGATTTCTGAGATAAAACCCAAACCCTCATCAATGCACACCATGCGGATGTTCACTACACTCCTTGCAGGATCTCTTAGGAAGAGAAATAATTGAAACTCATTCTCCTTCTCTCTCAGGATTCATACATTCAACATGAAATCATACACACAACACTGCATTGAAACAAATGCATAACAGAGAAATAAAGCAGCTATAAACATACCATTCAACTAATGTAAACATTAAGAATCATAACACCATGAAAGTGAGTCAAAGCTTCATATATTAACTCAATTTCTCCTGTAAATGGGTTCTTCTCTACAACTCTCTAGCTTATCAATTATGAATGATAATAATAATCTCTGTTACAATGATATAAGGTTGAGGGTGTCTATATCCCTTTTCCCCCCTATCCTCTAACTGTCTAATCTATTAAATTAAATCTAACTACTTTACATTTATCAAACTTAAATTCCTATTACATCCAGCAGATGAGAGTAATCTCTTCAGGTCTATTCATATCTCCAAGACATAAATGAAAGTACGCTCCTCCTAGCTTATTACATTAATTCTTCAGTTTTCAAAATTCAAAACGCTTTCATAAAAAAAAACGTGCTCCTTTTTCCCATCCGTGTGTCCAGCTGTTCCCTTGGCTAGGTGCGTGCTTCGACTTTGTATGATGCTCCTACATCATACTCCCTCTCTTGAAAATTTTCATGAAATCCTGTTCATGAGCTCTTGCACGGTCTATCCATGCTTTTGAACTTCTACTTCATCCTCCCAACTGGCATCTTCAACTGGATATCCCTTCCACTTGACCAAGTATTCAAAATACTCCTTTTTCCTGGTCTTTTTGCTAATCCTCTTGTCAATTATTCTTTCCATCTGCGACTTTTCAGCTACAGGCATTTGTTTTGTCCATTGAACCTCTTTCTGTTCATTTTCTGTTCCTGCTTCTTTATCTTTGTAAGGGTACATATCCACAACATTAAATATCAGTGAGATTCCGACCCCATCGGGTAATTCAATCTCATATACGTTTGCCCCAAATTTCCTTATGACCTTGCATGGTCCAATCTTTTTCATCTTCAACTTATTATATGTTCCCCTTGGGAACCTCTCCTTCCTTAGGTGTGCAAGAATCAGATCACCAACGTCAAATTGAATTTCTCACCTGTGTTGATCTACTCTTTGCTTGTATTCTTGACTTGAACTCTGCAATCCCTCCTTAATTCGGCTATGAAGCTCCTTCATTCCTTCTGCAAAGTCCTCTGCACTAGCACTCCTAAATTCATTTTGTTCCAAATCTTTCAATTCAGAAACTCCCCTTGGCTTCATTCCATACACAATCTGGAATGGAATCTATCCTATGCTTCTATTGAGTGAATCATTGTAAGCGAATTATGCCTATGGCAGAATGTGATCCCACTGACTGTGGTGTTCAACCACTAAGCTTCTTATAAAATATCCCAAGCTCCTATTTACAACCTCTTTCTATCCATCTGTCTGAGGATGATACGCTGAGCTGAAAGACAAACTTGTCTCGAACTTCTTCCATAAGGTCCTCCAGAAATTTCCCACAAACTTGGTATCTCGATCATAAACGATACTCTTTGACAAGCCTTGAAGTTTGACGACTTCCTTGAAAAATAGGTTCACAATATGAGTTGCGTCGCTAGTTTTCTGGCATGGTACGAAATGTGCCATCTTTGAAAATCTGTCGACTACCACAAATATTGAATCACATCCTCTTTGTGTTCTTGGAAATCCCAATATGAAATCCATTCTCACTGCGTCCCACGGGCTTTCAGGTATGTGTAATGGTTGATATAACCCTATGTTCTTCCTTTCCCCTTTCGTGTTCTGACAAATTCTGCACCTCTCCACAAATTTCTTGACATCTGTCCTCATCCCTGGACAAAAATATGAGCCATTCAACTTTGAGAACATCTTGTCATGACCGAAGTTTCTGGCCAATCCTCCACTATGTTTTTCCTTCAGCAGGTTCTCCCTCATGGAGCATTTTGGAATACATAACTGATTTCCCCTGAACAATAATCCATCCTGGATCATGTATTCAGTCCATTGGCTTCTGTCTCTGAGAACTAGATTCTCAGATGCCTTATATGCCTCCTTGAAATATGGATCATCTCTGTACATTTCTTTGAGGTTATCAAAACCCAAAGTCTTAACTCTGAATTCCTGCATAAGCAAACATTTGTTGCTCAAAGCATCAACAACTTTGTTAGCAGTTCTAGAAATATGCTTGATTACAAAAGTAAAATTCTGCATGAATTCAACCCATTTAACATGTTTTTGGTTCAACTTCTCCTGTTGAGTCACGAATTGCAAAGCGTGATTATCGTTGTACAAAACAAACTCTTTGGGAACCAAATAGTGTCTCCATTTCTTCAGCGCTTGTATGAGTGCATATAATTCCTTTTCATATGTGGAATAATTGATCTTCTCTTCATTTAGATTTTCACTGAAATATGCGACTGACCTGTTGTATTGGCTCAAGACCACTCCAATTGCAAATCCACTTGCGTCACACTTGACCTGGAACGTCTTGCTAAAATCTGACAAAACTAGAATTGGTTGCGCAGTGATCTTTTTCTTCAGCAACTTGAAGCTCTTCTCTTCTTCCTCCGTCCAGTGAAAAGATTTATGTATTTTTTTCACCATACCCATGATTGGTGCACTAATTCCACTGAAGTTTTGGATAAATTTCCTGTAGAAGCTAGACAAACCATGGAAGCTTCGCACTTCAAACACGTTCTTCGACGATGGCCAATCCTTACTTGCATTTACTTTTTTTGGATCCATTTTCAACTCATTTGCGTAGATAACAAAACCCAAATAAATGAGTTCTTTTCTCATAAATAATGATTTCTTCACATTGATAAAAAAATTCTCTTGTTGTAATCTCCTCATCACTGTAGCTAAGTGATTTAAGTGCTCTGCTTCTGTTTTGCTGAAAATTAATATATCGTCAAGATATACAATGACGAATTTCCCTATGAAATCCTTCAGGACTTCATTCATCAACCTCATGAAAGTACTATGTGCATTCGTTAAGCCAAATGGCATGACAATCCATTCATATAGCCCCTCATTCGTCTTGAATGTTGTCTTCCATTCATCACCTTCTCTCACTCTAATCTGATGATATCCACTTTTCAAATCAATCTTTGAAAAAAACTATTCCCCACTCAAGCAATACATCAAGTCATCCATCCTTGGCAATGGAAATATGTATCTGATGGTAATCTTATTGATTTCCCTTGAGTCTGTACACATTCTCTAGCCTCCATCTTTCTTTGGGATGAGCACCGACGAAACAACGCATGGACTCAAGCTCTCCCGAATCAATCCTTTGTCCATTAAGTCCTGGACCTGTCTCTTAACCTCTTCATTTTCCTACAGCGTCAATCTATACGTGGCTTTGTTCGATAAATTGGCTCTAGGTATAATATCGATATAATGGCTTATACTCCTAATAGGTGGCAACGAACAAGGTAGTTCTTCCACTACTATATCAACAAACTCTCCTAGCAACTCCTGGATTTCTTTTGGAAAATCATCTATCCTTGTACAACAATTATGGGTTTCCTGACCATAATAAATTGTGTTTCTTCCTTCTTCTTAACATCATTTGGAAATTCCTTCCCACTCATGAGAAGTATAGTGTTTCTCACCTCTGTTTTCACTTCTTTATCCTTAATCGATAGTAACATGTGAGTCCTACTATTTTTCTCCATGGTGTATGTGTTCTTTCTCCCATCATGAACTACTTTTCTATCATATTGCCATGGTCTACCCAGCAATAGATGACAAACATCCATGGGAATGACATCACATAATATTTCATCTTTATATCCTCCTATTTTAAATTCAACTAAACAATGTTTAGTGGCATTTACCTGATGTCCTTTTTGTAGCCACGAAACTCTGTATGGGCTTGGATGTACAACAATCTCCAGCTCCATCTTTTCTACCATCTCTATAGACATGATATTATCTGTGCTACAGCTGTCCACTATGACCTTCCATACTCTATCCTTAGTTTTGCAAGTAGTCTGAAACATAATGTTTCTTTGGGCTGGGTTCTCTGCCTCCTTCTCCGGCTTCAAGAGAAATTTCTTCATCATCAAAGATCTTCCACCCTTAGCATATTTTGCCTCAACATTCCATCCTTGAGCTTCAACAATGTGAGTTTCACCTACATCTTTCCTTTTATCAGGACACTCATAGGATTTATGTTCATTTTTTCCACAAATAAAGCATTTCACTTCACCTCCTTTGCCTCTTCCTCTTCCTCTGGCTCAAGGAAAAGTATTTCTATCAGCATACTGCCTTCCCTGTGAGCTTCCTCATCTCTCAGGTTGAGTTTGAGGTTTCTTCCCCTCTTCTTTAGGTTTCTGAGTTTTGTTTTGAGCAATTGTTTTGCCTCTGCTTTGACTTCTACCTTGGCCTCTTTGACCTTATTTCTGGCTCAGCTTCTCTTCATCTTTCAGAGCCATTTGATAAGCATCTTCCACATTTTGAATGGTCATCATGCTCATCTCATCTTGAATGTCATATCACAAACCATTCATGTACCTGACAACTTTTTCATCATCGCTTTCCCGATGATTGTTGGATTACTGAGAGGGGGGGTGAATAAGTAATAACGTAATTATAATCATTTTTCTTCAAATGTTATATCGATGTATAATTATTATCCAATAATGAATAGTAAGAAATAAACAATCAAACACATACATAGTACACCAGTGTTTTACGTGGAAACCCAAATCGGGAGAAAACCACAAAATGCTTTTTCTTATATGTCTTGAAGAATTACATTCATTGGAAGCACCAAATTCCTTTGTTTTCTAGCTTCAACTGGAAGGAGGCTCCAACCCCCTAGTTTCTCAGGCTACAACCTGAGGGAAGCTCCAACTCCGCAATTCTTTGGCTCTAACTAGAAGGCGGCTACAACCCCCAATGTTCTCCAGCTACAACCGGAAGGTGGATACAACCACCTGTCCTTGCCCCGACCTACCACCCTAAAGTAAAAGTAGAATGATGGTACCACTTTCACACTATCACTGTGAGATATTCTGTTGTAAACCTGTACTAATAAATCTGAACCATGCATCAACCATGCATCAACTTGTACCTCATACTGTCATCAACTTGCACCATAAACAAGTGCATCAACCATGCACCAACCTATAATCAACTTGTACCATAAACAAGTTTTTCCAACCATGTACAAAGTATGTACCAATCATGTGTCAACTAATCATAAAATATGACTCATCAATATGTACCAACATCATCAACTATACACCTCATGTATGTGCGCCAACTCATCAACTACTTGTCTCAACCATGTACTCAACATGTACCATAACCGAAAGCCCTCATCAATTTCATCATCCAAATCTGATTTGTAGCTCTGTAATACACCTAGTGTATATGATCACGTTCTTGAAAACCTTCCTTAACTTTGAAAACAAGAGACTAGAATTTTCATCAAACTTTTCTTTAGTCTCACATGCCTAGTTTTGGATTAGTCAACAACCCTAACTTGAAGTAATCATAACTTTGAACCTATAATGTATAAATATATGAAACTGATATACAATGTTCTTCAGTGTGTTTTATGCAATTCCTCCAAGATTCACTACTTGGAACCTCTCATAAAAGGAGTTATAGCAAAAATGGCATACCTTGTTGAATTCTGGCTTATTCTAGAGAGAGACCTTGTAGAGCGTGCCCCACACAAAATATTTGATGAATTGATATGAAAATATTACACAACATACTAAATATTGTAACCTAACCAAAACATTTGGTCTCACTAAATTTGGATCTATTATGAATAAGTTATGACATTTTTACCCAAAACACCTGATTTTGACTAGTTTCAGAACTGGCCACAAACCCTATTTTCCACAGAGTGTAACTCCCAAAATACAACGACCCACAAGATGAATTTTTTACCATAGATACTTGGATATTTTTTCTCACTTGAGTAGAAATTTCATTATCTTGATAATTATATAAAAAAGGTTATAGTGAAAATGGTGAGATGACCTGTAAATAACATACCTTAGAAAACACCATCAAAAGAATTTATCCTTCCTTGCATTTCAGCCTTCTTTTCTTCACTTTCCTCATAATTTTGGCTTAGATATCATTTGGTTACCTTAGAAACCTATAGATATTCAATATTCTCAAGTGTGATTCAAATGAGAGAGCCTTGCCTCTTATTTATACTCTCCAAGTAGCTTCCTTAAAAACATCTTCTAAGTCACTTGGCCCACTTTCCTTATTTTAGGGTTGGGTCCACTTCTAATTTCTCCATTAAATTTATTATTGAAATTATTTATTCTGTATTCACTTTGAATTATAATACACTCATCACTTCACTTTATTATTTACCTTTTAAAATCTCTTAAACCACTTTGATTACTTTGACTTTTTGGGGCTTCTAGATGACATATGAGGGTCCTCCATCTTCGTAAGGCAGTAACTCTCAAACCATGAGGAGTTATGTGACGTTTGACATACCACCAGAAATGGAATGACATGTACTATCCATATAGAATAGTATTATCTGAAA